>WNWK01041426.1:0-16457 GCA_009830355.1 Cherax destructor | reverse complement strand
GGAAAAATTTCACGTAGGTTAGTCTATTTCAGACCCCAAAATACACTTCCACAAGAACTTACAAAATTATACTTACATAATTGCACGATTTCCGGGGTATTCGTTAACCGAGGGTCCACTGTATTCCACAAGCCAATTGTAGAACAATCATTTTTTTATGATTCCTGTCAATATTATTGCATTTACTTCAATAATAAATGGTGGTCTTCATGAAATAAGTCAATAAAAAAATTCTGAGAAAATCGCTTTTGTTTCAGTGTTTTCCTTATGAAACTAGTGATTTATTGCAGTTAGACTCTCAAAAACTCTGATTTCTCTTACCCAGGACCAAAGAACACATTATAGGAAGGAGCAGTAATGATTTTATATGCTCAGACTGGTCCTGGACACTCCCCATATTTTATTCATTCTAGAGTACAGTGGACCCCCGAGTTTCGTAAACCCCGGAAATCGTACATTTATGTAAGTATAATATTGTAAGTGCTTGTGGAAAAGTATTTTTTGGAGTCTGAAATAGACTAACCTACGTGACATTTTTCCTTAAGGGAGTAAATTCGTTCGGTAATGGCACTTGAGCAGACTTCAGGAGTGAAGTTTTTACGAAACTCGGGGGTCCACTGTATATACGTATCATGTTTCTATGTTACTTATAGTGTTTATTATGTCATATTAGATCAATTCTGATAGATAAATAAGCCGTAGAGTTGATATTAGTGTTATATTGAAGTATTTTCTCCTGCCCCTCGAGACTCAGGAATTCCGCCAATGTAAGCAAATGTTCCCAGAAGGTTCCTGATCTCCAAGGTAAATACAGTGGACCCCCGGTGTTCGTCCTGCTCAAAACACGCCCTTTTATGTAAGTATATTTTTTTAAATGCTTTTATAAGTGTAGTTTTGGGGGTCTAAAAGGACTAGTCTACTTTACATTATTTTAAGGGAATAAATTCAGTTGGTAATGGCACTTGAACAGCATTCTGTTACGAAAATGGACGAACACCGGGGTACACTGTACACTTTATAAAACCAGTTTATTTCTTTACATTCTCTTTTATTATGTTTCATTATGTTTTTATACAATATTTCTTATTTATAAATACATTTTTCTTATTTTAACCCTTAAACTGTCCACACGTAGATATACGTTCACTCGCGAAAGTGACCGAATATTTTGAAAAAAAAAAAATCATTTTTTTTTCTAAAAATGAAGAGCACATTTTTATAAATAGGATAGGCTAAAAATAACATTTTAGGGCCAGTACTTACCGAGATACAAGCCCGGGTTGGTGCTAAATGATGTGGTGTCGGCAACATGGAGCACTGCCGCTTGCAGAAGCAAGAAACATTTATCGTTTTTTCCATTTTTTTTTCATTTTCTGTTGTTTTCATGCTATGATAATAATGTTTTGATGCAGATCTATTCATTTCATTGCCAATTCTTGTTTAGACACAAATGTTTCTTACTGAATTAGTAATCATACTGTCACAAACACACATGTTCACACTGATAAATAAATTTGTACACCTGGTTCAATCACTTACTATTGTTTACATATATATACAAGGTATTTACAGGTCTTATTTATGTTTCTAGAAGTCCACCACTGTATGATACTCGAAGAAGCATGGATTCATACAGAGTGCCACTCCACATTGCTGACACATGAATCGTGTGTCTTTTCGACTCGGGGTCGCTGTGTACTGTAAGCACACACAACACACTTTTCTGAGAGTACTTCTTCTTTGGAGTAGATGGTAATGGTATCAGGCAGTGACAGTTAGGGATTATTCGGTTGGGCACTTCCCCCTCTGGTTGTGGAGTGACAGGTCGCTGTTGTGGAGTGACAGGTCACTGTTGTGGGGTGACAGGTCGCTGTGGAGTGGCAGGTATAGGTGTGGTACCATACTTTCTCCCTATCTGCTTGATGACATTTAGGGTGAATTCTGCATATTGTTGTCGCTTCCCAGTCTTTATTTCATACATGTTGAAGGCATTGAGCATTGCAATGCCCACAAGGTGGAAAAACACTTTTATATACCACTTGCGACTCCTACGCACACAGTCAACAAAGCCTATCATCATGTCACACCTGCCGACTAGTCGCATATTGTTTGTATAGTCGATGACAACAGCTGGCTTTTCAATAGGTTGATTGTTGAGCTTGCTCATTCTGTCTGTTTGTACCATCTCGTTTCTGTGGATGGTTGACAGAAATGTCACGTCCCTTTTGTCATGCCATGACAGTGCCATGATGTCATTGGCATGAAACGCCTGCACTACACTTCCTCCAGTGAACTTTGGCATGTGTTTTCTATTTCTTATCACTGTTCCACATATATCAGTATTGTTCACACGTAGGGAAATCAGCAAGCATAGGGCTTGTGTACCAGTTGTCTGTGAACAATGTATGGCCCTTGCCAAGGTATGGCTGCATCATCTTGCGAACAACATCACCAGAAATGCCCAACATGCGCCTGGTATCATCAAGGGTATTTTTACCTGTGTAGATAATGACATCCAACACAAGACCAGTCTCACAGTCACACATAACAAACAGTTTTATACCAAAGCGATTACGTTTGTTGGTATATATTGTTTGAATGACAGTCGTCCCTTGAACAGAATCAAGGACTGCAACAACAATGTTCTTGAATGGATAAAAGTAGGCACTGAATTTTTGCTTGAGATACATAAACAATTCCCTGATTTTTAGAGGAGGTCATTTCGGTTTGGTGTATTTTTATCTGAGAAGTGCAACATTCTCAGCAACAGAAGGAATCAAGGAATCTGTGGTAGGGAAGGAGGTCACGGAAGACTGGAGTGCTAATGAAGTGGTCTGTGGACCAGTAGTTTGCTATATTGTTCTTATATGTGTGTGGCATAAGCATGACAGTGCAAGGAATAAATACATTTCAGCCACAGTTGTATCTTTCCACCTGCGCAGCCATGACGATCCTGAAAAATCTGCATGGTCCATTGTATACTGGTAGTACAGGTTGGTCTGAGTAACAATCAGGTTCATTATTGGCTCATCAAAGTATAGTTGAAAATAGTCTAACTCTGTAGACTCATTTGTGATGGGACAGTGTGGCATGATGCCACTTCCACTGCCATCAAAATTGAAAGGATGTGCACGAATGGTGTATGTTCAGTCCACTTCCATTCACGATCAGATGGCAGGGTGGACCTGTGGCATGGGACGGGGGAGCAGGAGTGACGGAGTGGGGCCAGCACATGATTGAGAGGGTGCCTGTGGTCCTTGTCTGTCCACACACCGCGCCACAGGTCCAGGCACCATGCCACCACCACCTCTTCCTCCATCCCAGCATACTCTCCTTCATTATCACTTTCACTATCAGTGGCTGGGGTTTGGATCGTGAACTGCCACGACCCTTGCCTCTGACTGCATATGGCCACACTGTCCACACTGGCCACCCCAGAGGTGATGGGCTGAGGGTCATGTGGGTTGTCATCAATAGTTTCACTACTTCCTTGATTATTAGTGGCTATATCACTGTCAAATCCACTAAGCTCGCGTTCTCTATCACTTTCCGAGAATAGTAGAGTGCTAATACGACGAGGCGTGAGTGAATCACGGGGGTGTGCCATGATGTTGACCTAAGATGGAGCTGAAACTAACTGGGGCTACCATGCGGTACCCTGGCGTCCCCGATTTTTTTCATACTGCGCACACTGAGGGCACAGACCCATTCTCTCATGTCTAGGCGACTCAGGCCTATTGCGCTAAATTTGAACGAATGTAATAAAACGTAGATATACGTTCGGTCACTTCGCAGTGAACGTATATCTACGTGTGGACAGTTTAAGGGTTAAAACCCGTAACAAAAAGAATTGGGGTGGTTTTTGGGGGCTGGAATGGATTAATGGGATTTCAATTAATTTCAATGAGGAAAATTGATTTGATATACGAGCAAATTGAGTTACGAGCTCTGTCATGGAACAAATTAAACTTGTAAATCAAGGTACCACTGTACAACCAAGTAATTAAACAACCATACCTAGTTTTTATCACACATTTTTCGGGCCACCCTGCCTTGGTGGGAAACGGCCAATGTGTTTATAAAAAAATATTTTAAACATTTAAATAAAAGCTACCTTTAGTGAATCTTCTCACTAACTAACCTCTTGTTAATGAATTTCAACAATTTCAGACAAAAAATTGGCCGTACAAATGCTCTATTTACCAGACAACCAAGTAATTAAACAACCATACCTAGTTTTATCACACATTTTTCGGGCCACCCTGCCTTGGTGGAAACGGCCAATGTGTTTATAAAAATATTTTAAACATTTAAATAAAAGCTACCTTTAGTGAATCTTCTCACTAACTAACCTCTTGTTAATGAATTTCAACAATTTCAGACAAAAAATTGGCCGTACAAATGCTCTATTTACAGACAAAATGGACAAAAATCTTTAATTCTGAATTTTGTCCATAGTGATAATATCTGGTTGTCTTCTGAAGTACTGGTCCAAGTCTACTAACCTTGATGTTATCCGGTACAGACCAAAGTGGCCACATCAAGAGCGTGACTTGTTTGGTATGGGCTAAAATGGCTACATTCAAGACCTCTCTATTTTCATTGTTTCCTGAGCCGTAGGCCACGTGACCAGTTTATTGTTTGTGCTCACTCGCACATACATTTGTCATTTGGTTTCTAATTTACCTTGGATTTGGAGCATTTTATCCAACTTTATTAACATATTAAGTAAAGTGCAATTAACAATGGCTCCTAAAGCAAGTGATGGTGCCAAGAGAACATGTGTGGTTCTCAGTGTTAAGGAGAAACTTGAATTAATAAAGAAGGTAGAGTCTGGCATCCCAGTGGCACGGGCTTGTGACAAACAAGGTACGTATTAAGAAACAGCATCTGATATCCATAGAAGTAAGAACAACTTACAGCCTATGCTCTTAAGTTTAGTGTAGATTCTAGCCATAAAGATTCAACAGTTGGTCCTTGAAATCATATGAAAACAGCCCATGATAAAAAGAAAAAGCTTGAAAAAGCTTATAAATGCTATGTTCAACAACATTCTGTTGGTGTTCATGAAGCTGAGCTTTGCTCTGTTGCTCATGGGTAGCAAAGCAATATCAACGTAGAATTTCAAACAAGTGATGGCTGACGTTGGTGCTTTCGTCATCATGGCTTGAGCCATTCAGATTAATGTTAAATGATCAGATAGACAGTAAAAATCTCCTAACTCAAATGTATAATGCTAATGAGACTGGTCTGTTTTAACATTCACTGCTTTCTAACACTCTAGCCTTTCAGAATGAAGAATGTCAGGCCATAGGCTCAGCAAAGACCGCTTCTCAGTATTATGCAGTGCTAATGCTGATGGCTCTCACCATTTGAAACTGACATCACTGGCAAATCAGCACGGCCTCATGCTTTAAAGGATTGAATGAATGAGTTGTCAGCATATTATTACAAGGGTAAGAAAGGCTGGTTTGACACGGATGTATTTGGCAACTGGTTTCTTAACACGTTTTGTCCGTGACGTACACCACAAGTACCAGATAGAGGTCCTTAATTAAACTAGATCCCCAAAATGTCAAGGCTCTTCTGCCTTCATAGTAAAATTAAGGCTATGTTTCTGCCCACTAATACCACCTCTCTGATTCAACCTAGGGACCATGGGATTATTGTAGTCTGCAAGAGGCTGTACCAGTCCAGGTACATTGATGAAGTACTGGTAGTGAATGAAGAGGAGGAAGGTTTGGAAAGACACACTAGAGTATATACGTATCATGTTTCTATGTTACTTATAGTGTTTATTATGTCATATTAGATCAATTCTGATAGATAAATAAGCCGTAGAGTTGATATTAGCATTTTTTTTTTTTTTTTTTTTTTTTTTAACACATCGGCCGATTCCCACCAAGGCAGGGTGGCCCGAAAAAGAAAAACTTTCATCATCATTCACTCCATCACTGTCTTGCCAGAAGGGTGCTTTACACTACAGTTATAAAACTGCAACATTAACACCCCTCCTTCAGAGTGCCGGCACTGTACTTCCCATCTCCAGAACTCAAGTCCGGCCTGCCCCTCGAGACTCAGGAATTCCGCCAATGTAAGCAAATGTTCCCAGAAGGTTCCTGATCTCCAAGGTAAATACACTTTATAAAACCAGTTTATTTCTTTACATTCTCTTTTATTATGTTTCATTATGTTTTTATACAATATTTCTTATTTATAAATACATTTTTCTTATTTTAAAAACCCGTAACAAAAAGAATTGGGGGTGGTTTTTTGGGGGCTGGAATGGATTAAGGAACACCAAAGAGTGTAACCTAACGTTTGCCATCTTCAATCATTCAGCATCAAGAAAGAAACTGGAAAGAACATTTTCCAGTGGTTTGTAGAAACTGTTATATAACCTTGATACTGAGTTGGATTTTGAAGGTTTGAGGGTGGAAGAAACAGAAGTTACAGAGGAAGATGTGATGGTATGGTTAGAAAAAAATTATGGTAATCCTGGCTACCAAATGTTGAGTGATGCACAAATTGCAAAGCAGACTCTTGGCATAGAAGAACAGGATAGTGATGATGAAAAAAGAAAACATTAAGAGGTCACCAAAGTTGTCTGTTGTACAAGATGTGACTGATGTTCATCAGGAATACTGACCTCTCTGACAAAAGTGAGGTAAAGACCCATTATCCACACTTATGAATTCTTAGAGAAGTATCATAAGGCACCAGCACCAATGCAATAAATAACAAAGTGGATACATTCTTTAAACCTATTCCTCTTTAAACATGGGATATTTTGTGATTAAATTTCAACATGAAAATTAAAATCTGAATTAACTTTATGAGTATTCTTTACTATGCATTATTAGCATACATTAATTCAAAGTGTACCTTGGTGTATCATGCATAACTGACATCTGATAAAGTATATGCTGTGTGCATTCCTCATTTTTTATATCTTTTATTAACACATAGGCCATTTCCACCAAAGCAGGGTGGCCTGAAAAGAAAACTTTCACCATCATTCACTCCATCACTGTCTTGCCAGAGGCGCACTTACCCTACAGTTATAAAACTGCAACATTAACACCCTCCTTCAGAGTGCAGGCACTGTACTTCCCATCTCAGGACTCAAGTCCGGCCGACTAGTTTCCCTGAATCCTTCATAAATATTACCCTGTTCACACTCGAACAGCGTGTCAAGTCCTAAAAACCATTTGTCTCCATTCGCTCCCATCTAACATGCTCACACATGCTTGCTGGAAGTCCAAGCCCCTCACACACAAACCTCCTTTACCCCTTCCCTCCAACCTTTCCTAGGCCGACCTCTACCCCGCCTACCCTCCTCTACAGATTTATACACTCTCGAAGTCATTATATTTTGTTCCATCCCGTCTACATGTCCAAACCACCTCAACAACCCCTCCTCAGCCCTCTGGATAATAGTTTTGGTAATCCTGCACCTCCTAATTTCCAAACTATGAATTCTCTCATTATATTAACACCACACAGTGCCCAAAGACACAACATCTCCACTAAAACAGTCATCTCCTTGTTGCAACATTCACCACCTATGCTTCACAATCATATAAGAGTGTTGGTATAACTATACTCTCATACATTTCCCTCTGCTTCCATGGACAAAGTTCTTTTTCTCCAAAGACTCCTCAGTGCACCACTCACCTTTTTCCCCTCGTCAATTCTGATTCACCTCATCTCTCAAGGACCCATTTGCTGACACGTCCACTCCTAAATATTTGAATACATTCACCTTCTCCATTCTCTCTCCTCCAATCTGATATCCCATCTTTCGTTACCTAATTTTTTGTTATCCTCATCACCTTACTCTTTCCTATGTTCACTTTTAATTTTCTTCTTTTACATACCCTACCAAACATATCCACCAACTTCTGCAACTTCTCTTCAGAATCTCCCAAAAGCATAGTGTCATCAGCAACGAGCAACTGTGACAACTCCCACTTTGTATTAGATTATTTATCTTTTAACCCCACCTCTTGCCAACACCAAGCATTCACTTCTCTTACAACCTCATCTATAAATATACTGAACCATGGTGACATCACACATCCTTGTCTAAGGCCTACTTTTACTGGGAAATAATCTCCCTCTCTCCTACATACTCTAACCTGAGCCTCACTATCCTCGTAAAACTTTTCACCACTTTCAATAACCTACCTTTTATTCCATACATTTGCAACATCTGCCACATTGCCCCCTATCCACCCTGTCATATGCCTTGTATAAATCCATAAATGCCATGAAAACCTCTTTACTCTTATTTAAATACTGTTCACCTATATGTTTCACTGTAAACACTTGGTCTACACAATATCTACCCTTCCTAAAGCCTTTATCCAATCAATCCCAGCTGCCTTACCCCTTTCATTCTACCCTGCCTCAGAACTTCCCCCACTCACAACTGCTCTTCCTCACTCCTGCAAGATGTTATTCCTCCTTGCCCTATACACGAAATCATAGCTTCCCTATACATGTATTCCTCAAAATAGTCCCTCCATCTTCCTAATACCTCTAACTCTCCATTTAATAATAATAATAATACATAGGTAGTAGGTTGGTAGACAACCACCCAGGGAGGTACTACCGTCCTGCCAGGTGACTGTGAAACAGAAACCTGAAACTTTTTACATGATGGTAGGATTGCTGGTGTCTTTTTCTGTCTCATAAACACGCTGGATAACAGGTATATCTAGCTACTTCTACTTACACTTTAGGTCACACACTGGCATACACATGCATATATATACATACACACATCTAGGTTTTCTTCTTTTTCTTAATAGCTCTTGTTCCTTTTATTTTTCTATTGTCCATGGGGAAGTGGAAAAGAATCTTTCCTCAGTAAGCCATGCGTGTCGTATGGGCGACTAAGATGCCGGGAGCAATGGGCTAGTAACCCCTTCTCCTGTACAAATCTACTAAAAACGAAAGAAGAAAAACTTTATAAAATTGGGTTGTCTGAATTGCGTGGATGTAGTGCGGATGAAAGAAAGAGATGATTGCCGATGTTATGAATGAAAGAAGTTGGATGTCCTGGCCCTAAGCGAAACAAAGCTGAAGGGGTAGGCGAGGTTTCAGTGGGGAGAAATAAATGGGATTAAGTCAGGAGTATCTGAGAGAGTTAGAGCTAAGGAAGGGGTGAATAATGTTGAAGGATCAGTTATGGAAGAAAGAGGGAATATAAATGTGTAAATTCAAGGATTATGTGGATTAACATAAGGGTCGGATGTGAAAAGTGGGTCATAATAAGCGTGTATGCACCTGGGAAGAGAGGAGTGTAAAAGGAGAGAGAAGATTTTGGGAGATGTTAAGCGAATGTATAGGAACTTTTGAACCAAATAGAGAGTAATTGTGGTAGGGGACCTAAATGCTAAAGTGGGAGAAACATGCAGAGAGGGTGTAGTAGGTAAGTTTGGGTGCCAGGTGTAAATGATAATGGGAGCCCTTTGATTGAACTTTGTATAGAAAGGGGTTTAGTTATAGGTAATACATATTTTAAGAAAAGAGGATAAATAAGTATACAAGATATGATGTAGGGGGGTAATGACAGTAGTTTGTTGGACTATGTATTGATAGATAAAAGACTGTTGAGTAGACTTCAGGATGTACATGTTTATAGAGGGCTACAGATATATCAGATCCTTTTAGTTATAGCTACAGTGGGAGTAAAAAGGGAGATGGGATACAAGAAAATAGAATCAGTAAGTAAAAGAGAGGTGAAGGTTTATAAACTAAAAGGGAGGCAGTTAGGGTAAGATATAAACAACTATTGGAGGATAGATGGGCTAGTGGGGTGTAGGCAATGGGGTCGAAAATGTATGGGGTAGATTTAAAAATGTAGTGTTAGAGTGTTCAGCAGAAGTTTGTGGTTACAGGCGAGTGGGTGCGGGAGGGAAGAGGAGCGATTGGTGGAATGATGATGTAAAGAGAGTAGTAAGGGAGAAAAAGTTAGCATATGAGAGGTTTTTACAAAGTAGAAGTGATGCAAGGAGGGAAGAGTATATGGAGAAAAAGAGAGGTTAAAGAGTGGTGAAGCAATGTAAAAGAGAGCAGATGAGAAGTGGGTGAGATGTTATCAGCAAATTTTTGTTGAAAATAAGAAAAAGTTTTGGAATGAGATTAATAAGTTGAGGAAGCCTAGAGAACAAATGGATTTGACAGTTAAAAATAGGAGAGGAGAGTTATTAAATGGAAGTTAAGGTATCGGGAAGATGGAGAGAATATTTTGAGGATTTGTTAAATGTTGATGAAGACAGAGAAGCTGTGATTTCGTGTGTAGGGCAGGAGGAATAACATCTTGTAGGAGTGTGGAAGAGCCAGTTGTGGGTGTAGGGAAAGTTCGTGAGGCAGTGGGTAGAATGAAAGGGTAAGGCAGCTGGGATTGATGGGATAAAGATAGAAATGTTAAAAGCAGGTGGGGATATAATTTTGGAGTGGTTTGTATTATTTAATAAATGTATGAAGAGGGTAATCCAGGATTCAGAGGCGTGTTTGTTCCTTTGTATAAAGGCAAAGGGACAAAAAGAGGCAAAAATTAGGGGAATAATCGTTAGTGTCCTGGAAAGTGTTGGTGAGTTTTTTGAAAGTTAGAAAAAAAGAAGCAGGATAGCAGATGAACAAGGGGGTTTTTTAGGAAAGGAAAGGGGGTGTAGACCAAGTGTTTACAGTGAAACATATAGGTGAACAGTATTTGGATAAGGGAAAGAGTTTTTGTGCATTTATGGATTTGGAAAAGGCATATGATAGGGAGAAGGGGGCAATGGGCAGATGTTGCAGGTGTAGGAATAGGAGGGGTTACTGGGGTAAGGTTTTATGAGGGATAGTGAGGCCTTGGGGGTGTGTAGGGAGGAAGGGGACTTTTCCCAGTAAGGGGTTAGACAAGGATGTGTGATGTCACCGTGGGTTTTTTCAATATTTTATAGATGGGGTTGAAGAAAGTGAATCGAGGGTCTTGGCAAGAGGTGTTGGGCTAAAAGATAAAGAACAAATAAAAAATGGGAGTTTCACAGTTCTTTTTGCTGATGACACTTCTTTTGGGAGATTCAAAGAAGCTAGAGGTTGGTGGATGAATTTGGTAGGGTGTGTAAAGAAGAAAATTGAAAGGAATATGGAAGAGTAGTGATGAGGATAAAAAAAGAATAGGTGGAAAGATTGGTATCAGATTGGAGGGGAGAGTATGGAGGAGGTGAATGTATTCAGATATTTGGGAGGGAATGTCGGGGATGGGTCTATGAAGGATGAGGTGAATATAGAATTGATGAGGGAAAAGGGTGAGTGGAGCACTTCGGGTCTGTGGAGACAAAGAACCTTGTCCATGGAAGTAAAAGGGGAATGTATGAGAGAAATTATACCAACGCCTTATATGGGTGTGAAGCTGGGTGATGAATTTAAGAGGAGAAGGCTGGAGGCAGTGGAGATGTCATGTCTGGGGTCAATGTGTGGTGGAATATAATGCAGAGAATTGGGTTGGAAATTAGGGGGGGAGGTGCGGGATTCCAAAAACGTTGTCAGAGGCTGAGGAGGGTTGTTGATGGTTTGGACATGTAGAAGAATGGGCGGGCAGAGTGACCGAGGTGTATAAATCTGTAGTGGAGGGAAGGCGGGGTAGGGGTCGGCCTAGGAAGGTTGGAGGGAGGGGTAAAGGAAGTTTTTGTGGAGGGCGGTTTCCGCAAGTGTGTGACGTATTTGATAGGAGTGAATGGACATATGGTTTTATCGCGTGCTGTTGGAGGGACAAAGTAACATTTATGAAGGGATTCAGGAAACCGGCAGGCCGGATTTGGTTCTGGAGATGGGAAGTACAGTCCGGCACCTGAAGGAGGGTGTAAATGTTGCAGTTTTATAATGTATGAAAGCACCCTTCTGGAAGACAGTGATGGGTGAATGATGATGAAAGTTTTCTTTTGGACCTGCCTTGGTGGGAATCGCCCGATGTGTTAATAATAAAAAAAAAAATAATACAGTGGTACCCGTTTTAAGCTCAACTCAACAATTATGTAAATGTATTTTTGTAATGTTTTGTAAGTGTATTTTTGGGGGTCTGAAATTTACTAATCTAATTTCATTCATCCTTTGGGAACAATTGTTCGACGCCTTTAACCTTCTGAATGTTATTGACGAAATCCGGGTACCACTGTCATGGACCCCCCCCTTAAAAAAAAATTCTTTCCGAAGCCTGCTCAAGTGCCATTACAGACAATTTATCCTTAAGAAATAATGTCACGGTTGTCTATTTCAGACCCCCAAAATACACTTCAAAGCACTTTTTTAACACATAATTTACGGTTCTGGGGGGGTTCTTAGGTTGGGTCCCTGATACTGTAATATCCCTTATTTCTACAAGTACATTACAAGGTATACAGTCCCAGGACATCAATGACATCTACTATATATAGAAAGCCGCTTTTATGCTCTCAGAGCATTTGGGCAAATAAGTTAGTTTTGTCCTAGGATGAGGCCTACACCAGTCAAACTCCCAGGTCCCATTTTACTGATGGGTGAACATGGGTGGTGTAAAGAAACATGCCCAATGTTTCTATCCAGCAGGGTCGAACCCAGCCCCGCCGGTGAAGTGAGAGCTTTGCCACCAGGGGGATGTGGGCAATCTCTTTTCTACTTTTAACTTCAAATCCATTCGTTCCCTAGGCTTCCTCAACTTTTAATATCCCCAAAACTTTTCTTATTTTCAACAAAATTTTTGATAACATCTCACCCACTCTCCATCTGCTCTTTTTTAAATTGCTTCACCACTTCCAACCTCTTTCCTCTCTATACTCCATATACCCATAATTGTTGAATATGTTCAAATTCATATTACTTATTGACAAAAAAATGAAAGATGTTGGTAGTTAAACCAATTATAATAACATTCTATAGGATAAGAAATTGCCTGTCTCAATCTGCTCCTTTTTAACATTTAATGGTAAATATCTCAAAAACAAAAATATATACAGGGACCCCCCCTTTTTTGAACACTCCAAAACTTACCCTTTTTGTAAGTCTTGTTAAGTTATTTTTGGAGTCTGAAATGGACTAATCTAATTAATCATTCCTTATGGGAATAAATTGTTTGGTAACAGCACTTGAAAGCATTCTGGAATAGGGTGAGTTTTGGAGTGAAAAGCGGGGGTCCACTGTTATGTATTATTATATATATATATATAAATATATATATATATATATATAAATATATATATATATATATATAAAATATATATATATATATATATATATATATATATATATATATATATATATATTCTTTTCTTTCTTTTCAACACGTCGCTTTCCCACCAAGGTGGGGTGGCCCAAAAGGAAAAACGAAGTTTCTCCTTTTACAATTAGTAATATACACAAAAAAGGGGTTACTAGCCCCCTTGCTCCGCATTTTAATGCCTCTTCAACGCATGGCTTACGGAGGAAGAATTCTGTTCCACTTCCCATAGATAAAGGAAATAAGAACAAAATAGTAAGAAAATAGAAGAAAACCCAGAGGGTGTGTATATATATATTTGTACATGTGTGTAGTGTGACCTAAGTGTAAGTAGAAGTAACAAGACATACCTGAAATCATGCATGTTTATGAGACAGAAAAAAGACACCAGCAACTTACCATCATTAAAACAAATACAGGCTTTCGTTTTACACTCATTGAGGACGGTAGTACCTCCCTGGCGGCTGCTGTCTACCAACCTACTACCTAGGATATATATATATATATATATATATATATATATATACACACACACACACAAACACTGGAGGAAAGAAGGGTCAGAGGAGACATGATAACGACATACAAAATACTCGGAATCAACAAGGTAGACAGGGACAGGATGTTCCAGAGGGGGAACACAGAAACAAGGGGACACAACTGGAAGCTGAAGACTCAGATGAGTCAAAGGGATGTTAGGAAGCATTTTTTTCACCACAGAGTAGTCAGGAAGTGGAATAGTCTAGAAAAGATATAGTGGAGGCAGGAACCATACATAGTTTTAAGACAAGGTATGATAAAGCTCATGGAGCAGGGAGAGCAGAGACCCAGTAGCGGACAGCGAAGAGGCGGGGCCAGGAGCTGAGTCTCGACCCTGCAACCACAATTAGGTGAAATTAGGTGAGTACACACACACAATACTTACTGTTCCTTAATACCAGCATATTCTTCTTTTCCTCTTGTTTCTCCCTCACTGCCCAAGTCAGTATCTGCAATAATAAGTGATGTACTGAATGCCAAAAACCTCAATGAAATGCCACCATTCCGTAACCATCGTTATAACAGACATCCGTCTGTTGTATCAGCTTATACCTAATATGGTAATGTACCCACAATTTATAGATATGCTGCAATAAACATTGCAAAGGTGTTAAAAGTACAATTTAACCAATAGATTTTGCCTATAATTTTAAAAGTGATGTCACTGAGTTACATTCAATGACAACACTTTCACACTCACCTCTTACTCACTCTTATTTCCTCACTCACTCTCTTCCTCTCACTCTTTTCTAATTTGTATAACAATACTATCTCTAATGTAAAACTTAATATTTCACAATTTAAAAATACATTTTATTTCCGAAATCCGTCAAAGCAACATTCAATTATTACCCTATAGGTGGCTAAAGCTCCACTTCCCGGGGGGAGCCTGGGTTGATTCCCAGCCAGGGCAGAAACATTGGGCGTGTTTCTTTCACCTCTTGTCTATGTTCCCATCAGTAAAAGGGACCGGGTGTTGTCGACTGGTGTGAGTCCATCCTGGGACCTAACCTAATCTGGAAACCAGTAAAAGGGACTTTCTTAAGAATTCTTGATTCAGCTGGCCTTTCCTGTCTGTACTTGAGTAAAAAAATTTTAATTATTATTTTTTAATTCATGGGGTGCACTAAACTTTACAGTATACAGCAAACCCAAAGGGGAAAGAAAGATATTCAAGGAACTGGAACCATGCCATTCCTTGGATTGATAAATAAAAATAAACCAAAAAATGGAAATATTTTTGCCGTTATTCTGGGTTATCCTTGGAATTTACACTATATATGATAATTGTACTTATGTCTGTTCTAAATATACTATAAACTTACTTCCCAAAGGGAAACCCTTTCCCTTAAAGGTAAGTTTATTCAGTACATGTACATTATTATACCTAGTAAACGACGGGAAATTACTTGGATGATAAAAAGAATCAGACAAAGTGACTTATTTTCACTGGGGTCCTTGTAATATTTTATTAATGAAAGCCTAGCAGTAAGACAGGTGGTCCTGACTCAAGCATCTCCCGTCATCCTCTTGTGTCGAGTCTCGGGGGTCCTCAAAATCAGCGTCATTGTCGTCATCGTAGTCGAACATCAGGGGAAACTCCCGACCCTGGCGACTTCGGTGACGCTAAATCAAAAATCTGGGGATGAAAGTGTTCACTATCCTCCATGCACTGCCACCTGAGGTACAACTGAGCTGTTGCAGCTGCGAACAACAACAGTCGTTTGTAAACATCCGGATCCTCACGGATTTTCATTTACGTCACTTTTACGTCATCAAACGAATTTTATTAAGTAAACAAACAAACAAAACAAACAAACAAACAAATTTTATTTCATTGCAGATTACATGGGTATCGGAAGTTACAATGTAATTTGATTGAAAGAAATGACATGCCATGGCATTAGGGGACATTCTATCCTTAAAAACTATGTACTTAATATTAGATAAATTTATTGATTTATTCTAGTTAAAATTATTTTCAAATACAATATGATGAAATTTTACTGTTTAAATTATTATATAATGATAAGATATTAGATTGTTACAGGTGTTAAGATTCTTGAATGATAATATGGAATTGAGATTATCTTAAGGAAAATAACATTGACATTTTTGATAAGGGGGTAACATAATAGTAACTATTATTAAAAATGAGATTATCATATAGGAAGTAACAATGACATTTTTTAAAAATAGTTTATAGTATGATCATTTAGTTTTGGGTGAGTAGGTGGTTTTGAGTTGAGTCTTAAATTGATTTTCAGACAAGATTTCTTAATTATTATTGGTAGATAAAAGACTGTTGAGTAGACTTCAGGATGTACATGTTTATAGAGGGGCCACAGATATATCAGATCCTTTTTAGTTATACACAGTGGGAGTAAAAGGTAGATGGGATACAAGGAAAATAGAATCAGTAAGTAAAGAGAGGTGAAGGTTTATAAACTAAAAGGAGGCAGTTAGGGTAAGATATCCAATTTGGGGATAGATGGGCTAGTAAAGTGTAGGCAATGGGGTCGAAGATGTATGGGGTAGATTTAAAAATGTAGTGTTAGAGTGTTCAGCAGAAGTTTGTGGTTACAGGCGAGTGGGTGGGAGGGAAGAGGCGTTGGTGGAATGATGATGTAAAAAGTAGTAAGGGAGAAAAAGTTAGCATATGAGAGGTTTT
>WNWK01041425.1:0-16458 GCA_009830355.1 Cherax destructor | reverse complement strand
ATATCCATTCTGCAAAATGGAGACCAGAACCGAGCTGCATAATCCAGGTGAGGCCCCACCAATGATGTACAAAGCTGTAACACAACCGCTGGACCTCCGTTGCTCACACCTCCCGACACAAATCCCAGCAATCCACTTGCTTTATTTCTTACGCCCAGGCACCGCTGACTTGGTCCGAGGTTGCTGCTTACCACAACCCCAGATCCTTTTCGCACTCTGTACGGCCGAGTTCAACATTATTAAGCTGGTAGGTGCTAGGGTTACGAACATTCCCGAGCTCCAGAACCCTGCACTCATCTACACTGAACTGCATCTGCCACCCTTCCGACCAGGAACCCAGTTTGTCCAAATCCTCCCGAAGCTCCGTGACAACTACGTCTGAATCGACTATCCTACCCATCCTCGTGTCATCAGCGAACCCGCTCACATCACCAGCAATTCCCTCGTCAAGGTCACTTATACATATTATAAACAACAACGGGCCCAAAACCGATCCCTGTGGAACGCCACTTGCTACAGATCCCCACTCAGACTCAACCCCACCAATGCACACCCTCTGCTTCCCATTGGTGAGCCACGACTCGATCCATGAAAACACCCCTCCCCCAATGCCGCGAGCAGCCACTTTCTCCAACAGTCCCCGATGCGGCACTCTATCAAAAGCCCCACCAAAATCCAAATAAACAATATCGAACTCTTTATCATGATCAACTGCCTCAAAAGCCTCACTGAAAAAAGTTAACAAATTAGTTAGGCAGGAACGGCCCCCGGTGAATCCATGCTGAGTATCACCAATCAAACTATGCCTATCGAGATGGCTTCCCATGTTATCAGCTATAATCGACTCCAATAATTTGCCTACAATTGAAGTCAGACCTACTGGGCGGCAACCTGACGGCAACGACCCGTCCCCTGCTTTAAAAACAGGAACCACACCAGCCACCCTCCACGTATCAGACACTACACCCGTTTGAAGAGACAGGTCAAAAATGTTAGTTAAGGGTTCACAGAGTTCAATTTTGCACTCCCCAAGAACCCTTGAAAAAAGCTCACCAGGGCCCGGCGATCTATTCCGCTTCAAACGGTCCATCCGTTTGACAACCACCCCGCTAGCGACCGTGATACCACACAATCTATCTTCTCCAGGCCCACCAAAATACCTAATTCTTGGGATATCATTAGTGTCTTCCTGAGTGAAAACCGAGAGAAAACAATTATCAAAAATAGAGCACACTTCACTCTCCCTGTCAGCAAGACACCCATAATCATTTTCAAGGGGACCCATCCTATCTCCAACTCCTGCTCTATACACCTGGAAAAAACTTTTTGGGTTAGTTTTCGAATCCCCAGCAACTTTAATTTCGTAGTTCCGCTTAGCTCTTCTTATCCCCTCTCTAACGTCCCTCTCAATGTCAATATACTGATTCGTAAGACGACCCTCACCTCCCTTGATACGCCCACAAATTCCCCTCCTCTGCCTAAAAGATATTTGAGCCCATCATTCATCCATTTTGGGTCATTTCCACTCGATCCAACCTCCCCATATGGGACAAATGTTCTTTGGGCAGCATGTACAGTGTCCAGAAAACTGCCACATTGACAGCTCTCCCCACCACCCCAGTCCACAGACGACAAGTGCTCTCCAAGTCCATTGCAATCTGCCAAGCGAAAATCTGGGACCGCCACTGAGTTATTCCCACTATGAAACCTCCATTCAATGCCAAAGGCAACTGATTTGTGGTCGCCTGCGCCGAGTTCCTCTGTAATTTCCAAATTATTAACAAGGGCCTCCTTGCCTGCCAGAACCAAGTCAAGCAGATTATCTCCCCTTGCAGGCTCCGTCACAAACTGCTTCAAAAAACAATCCTGAACCACTTCCAAGAAATCGCTAGATTCCAAATTCCCAGCCAAAAAAATCCAATCAATCTGACTAAAGTCGAAGTCACCCAGAACAACCACGTTATCGTGCATTGTGGCCTCAACAATTTCCTCCCATAGTAGTCCCCCTTGGTCCCCATCCAAGTCCGGGGGACGGCACATCACACCTAAAATCAACTGTTCACGCCCCCCTGAAAACTCTATCCAGACAGACTCCGCATGTGTTAATTCAGACTCTACACCCATTTTTATACAACAATTTAAATGATCACGGACATAGAGTGCCACCCCACCCCCCTTCCCGATACTTCTGTCTACTTGCTGCACCTCTCCTGTCTACAGTATATAAGGTTTCTCTGCTCATATGCTGTTATTCTATTCAAGATTGATGGACTGACAACATCGTCTGAAGATTGAGGGCCTGACAACCTCACACTCCTCCTGTTCTTCACGATTCTCCTTTGTATGGACTGATGAAGCCACTGTGTGGCGAAACGTTTCCTCAATAAAGATACCCAAGTGTTGCATATGTGTCTAATTTACCAACTCGTCGGTTCTCTGAACCATTCATTCACATCCTGTCTGACACTGCAACATCTTGGTATCTCAATACAGGGATTTCTTCGCTTGCCTATTCCTTGGGCACGACCTACTTCCACATTGAACAAATGTGACATAAGAACATAAGAACATAAGAAAGGAGGAACACTGCAGCAGGCCTGTTGGCCCATACTAGGCAGGTCCTTCACAATCCGTCCCACCAACAGAACATTTGCTCAACCCAATTTTCAATGCTACCCAAGAAACAAGCTTTGACAATTCTACCCACTCATGCGCGAGTCCCACTCAAATCCAACCCCTCTCACTCATGAATTTATCCAACCTAAATTTGAAACTACCCAAGGTCCTAGCTTCAATAACCCTACTAGGCAGACTGTTCCACTCATCAACTACCCTATTTCCAAACCAATACTTTCCTATATCCTTTCTAAATCTAAACTTATCTAACTTGAATCCATTATTGCGGGTTCTCTCTTGGAGAGATATCCTCAAGACCTTATTTATATCCCCTTTGTTAATACCCATTTTCCACTTGTATACCTCGATCATGTCTCCCTCATTCTACGTCTTACAAGTGAATGTAATTTTATCGTCTTCAATCTTTCTTCGTAAGGAAGATTTCTAATGCTATGTATTAATTTAGTCATTCTACGCTGAATGTTTTCTAACGAATTTATGTCCATTCTGTAATATGGAGACCAGAACTGAGCTGCGTAATCTAGGTGAGGCCTTACTAATGATGTATAAAGCTGTAATATAACCTCTGGACTTCTGTTGCTAACACTTCTTGATATAAATCCCAGTAATCTATTTGCCTTATTACGTACGCTTAGGCATTGCTGTCTTGGTTTAAGGTTGCTGCTTACCATCACCCCAAGTCCTTCTCGCAATCTGTATGGCTAAGTTCTACGTTATTTAACTTATAAGTGCTTGGGTTATGGACACTCCCGAGCTTCAGAACCTTGCATTTATCTACATTGAACTGCTTCTGCCACTTTTCTGACCACGAATTAAGTTTGTCTAAATCTTCCTGAAGTTCTATGACATCTATGTTTGAATCAATTATCCTACCTATCTTCGTGTCGTCGGCGAATTTGCTCATATCACTAGTAATTCCTCATCAAGGTCATTGATATATATTATAAATAACAATGGGCCTAAGACTGATCCCTGTGGAACACCACTTGTTACAAGTCCCCATTCGGATTTAACCCCATTTATGCACACCTCTGCTTCCTATTGGTGAGCCATGACTCGATCCATGACAGCACTTTTCCCCCAATGCCATGAGCTGCCACTTTCTTTAACAGTCTCTGGTGCGGTACTCTATCAAAAGCCTTACTAAAGTCTAAATAAACAATATCGAATTCTTTATCGTGATCAACAGCCTCAAAAGCTTTACTGAAGAAGGTTAATAAATTAGATAGGCAGGAACGGCCCCTCGTGAATCCATGCTGGGTATCATTAATCAAATTATGGTTATCTAGATGGCTTCTAATAATATCAGCTATAATTGACTCTAGTAATTTGCCTACAATTGAGGTCAGGCTTATTGGGCGGTAGTTTGACGGTAGTGACTTGTCCCTGCTTTAAAAATAGGAATTACATTAGCCATCTTCCACATATCAGACACTACACCTGTTTGAAGAGATAAATTAAAAATGTTAGATATTGGTTCACAGAGTTCCATTTTGCATTCCTTAAGAACCCTTGCAAAAGCTCATCAGGACCCGGCGACTTATTTTGTTTCAGTCGGTCCAGCTGTTTCATAATCACCTCGCCAGTGACTGTGATATTACATAATTTATCTTCTTCTGGGCCTCTGTAAAATTAATTACTGGGATATTATTAATGTCTTCCTGTGTGAAAAACCCAGAGAAAATAATTATTAAAAATAGAGCACATATCATTCTCCTTGTCAGTAAGATGCCCAAAGTTATTTTTAAGGGGACCTATCTTATCCCTAACTTTTGTTCTATAAACCTGGAAAAACTTTTGGGTTAGTTTTTGAATCCCTAGCAACTTTAATTTCATAGTCCCGTTTAGCTTTTCTTATTCCCTTTTTAACGTCCCCCTTAATGTCAGTATACTGATTTATAAGATGACCCTCACCTCTTTTATGCGCCTATAAATTCCTTTCTTCTGCCCTAAAAGATATTTGAGCCTATTATTCATCCATTTTGGGTCATTTCTACTTGATCTAATTTCTTTATATGGGATAAATGTTCTTTGGGCAGCCTGTATAGTGTTAAGAAAACTGTCATATTGATACTCTCTTCTTCACCCCAGTCCACAGTTGATAAGTGTTCTCTAAGTCCATTATAATCTGCTAAGCGAAAATCTGGGACCATTACTGAATTATCCCTACTATCATACATCCATTCAATGCTAAAGGTAATTGACTTGTGGTCGCTTGAGCCGAGTTCCTCTGTAATTTCTAAATTATTAACAAGGGTTTCCTTGCTTGCCAGAACCAAGTCAAGTAGGTTATTTCCCTTGTAGGTTCTGTTACAAACTGCTTCAAAAGCAATCCTGAACTACTTCTAAAAAGTCGTTAGATTCTAAATTCCCTGTCATGAAATTCCAATCAATCTGACTATAGTTAAAGTCCCTAGAATTACTACGTTATCGTGTCTTGTGGCCTTAACAATTTCCTCCCAAAGTAGTCTCCTTGTTCCCTATCTAAGTTTGGAGGACGGTAAATCACGCCTAAAATCAATTTTTCACACCCTCTGAAAATTCTATCCAGACAGACTCTGTATGTGTTAATTCAGACTTTATACCCGTTTTTATGCAACAATTTAAATGATCACGGACATAGAGTGCCACCCCACCCCCTTTCCCGATACTTCTGTCTACTTGGAACAATTTAAAACCCTGAATGTGACATTCGGCAGGCAAGTCCGATTTTTCATATTAAACTATGTCTCAGTTATTGCAAAAACATCAATATTACCCGTACTTGCAACTAATCTCAACTCGTCCATCTTATTCCTAGCACTACGACTATTGGTGTAATATATATTTAGAGACCCTCCTTTCTCTTTACCCTTCCTGCTCATCTCTGTTATTCCACTATACCTATTACTGTCCTTGTCATCTAGTGTCACTAGCTTTCCACTATCCACCTTATTCTGCCTATTACTAGTTCTCCTACAACTTATAATATTACTACACTGGGACTTCTCTGTTTCCCCCCCAAAACCCATACTACTGCTGCACCTCTCCTGTCTACAGTATATAAGGTTTCTCTGCTCATATGCTGTTATTCTATTCAAGATTGATGGACTGACAACATCGTCTGAAGATTGAGGGCCTGACAACCTCACACTCCTCCTGTTCTTCACGATTCTCCTTTGTATGGACTGATGAAGCCACTGTGTGGCGAAACGTTTCCTCAATAAAGATACCCAAGTGTTGCATATGTGTCTAATTTACCAACTCGTCGGTTCTCTGAACCATTCAATCACATCCTGTCTGACACTGCAACATCTTGGTATCTCAATACAGGGATTTCTTCGCTTGCCTATTCCTTGGGCACGACCTACTTCCACATTGAACAAATGTGACACCTCCTACTACTGCTGCACCTCTCCTGTCTACAGTATATAAGGTTTCTCTGCTCATATGCTGTTATTCTATTCAAGATTGATGGACTGACAACATCGTCTGAAGATTGAGGGCCTGACAACCTCACACTCCTCCTGTTCTTCACGATTCTCCTTTGTATGGACTGATGAAGCCACTGTGTGGCGAAACGTTTCCTCAATAAAGATACCCAAGTGTTGCATATGTGTCTAATTTACCAACTCGTCGGTTCTCTGAACCATTCATTCACAGGGTTATTGAAGCTAGCACCTTGGGTAGTTTTAAATTTAGGTTGGATAAATTCATGAGTGAGAGGGGTTGGTTTTGAGTGGGACTTGCATATGAGTAAATAGAATTATCAAAGATTATTTCTTGGATAGAATTGAAAATTTGGTTGGGCAGCATACATCAGGGGGATTACCAACAAACCCCTGGCTGTCTTCAAGCAGGCACTGAACAGGCACCTAAAGTCGGTACCTGACCAGCCAGGCTGTGGTTCGTACGTTGGACTGCGTGCGGCCAGCAGTAACAGCCTGGTTGATCAGGCTCTGGTCCAACATGAGGCCTGGTCACAGACCGGGCCGCAGGGGCATTGACCCCTGGAATTCTCTCCAGGTAAACTCCAGGTTAGTGGGATGGATTGTGAAGGACGTGCCTAGTATGGGCCAAGAGGCCTGCTGCAGTGTTCCTCCTTACTTATGTCCTTATGTTCTCTCTCTCTCTCTCTCTCTCTCTCTCTCTGCACAGGTCATTAAGTTATAATATTTGAAGCTGCAATGTTAATTTGTAAATCATAAGAACAAGTTTGTAGGAAACAAACATGCAAGCTCTGTAATTTAGGTTATAATATCCGCCACATCCGCTTTGTTTGGCACGGATGCGGATGCGGATATTTATTTAATAGTGATTACGGATGCGGACGCGGATGCGGATGTCTCATTTAGGAAAAATACGGATGCGGATGTCTCATTTAGAAAAATACGGATGCGGATGCGGATGTAAGAATTTATGCGGATGCTCCGGGGATGCGGATGCGAATACGGATATCTGATACATCCCTACTCTAAATATCGGTGAAATCGACACCATATTTACGTTAAAAAAAAAAGACTAAGGAATCTGAAAACTAAAAAATCTGCATGAAATATTAGCCAGAATATTTAAAAAAAATATCTAGAAACTAAAATTGCATGTTTGTTAACAGCTATATTGAGAAGATTAATTGACGAAGGTAATTAGCTGGAAACCAGTTAATGTTACTCCAATATTTGAAGAGGAAATTAGGTGTGTATCCCTCCATCACCTTGACAAAAGTTTTGGGGAAAAGTAATGGGAACATAATTTGAGATAAGAATTTTGAATGCTAATAAATTTTTGGATTATAATAACCTGCTTAGCTAATCAACAGGTTTTTTTCGCAATAGAACAGTTCTTGCCTAACAAATTTACTGGAATTCTTGATCTATATTTGCAAACAGAGTCCCCATAGAAGCTTATATCTAGTACTAAGTCCAATATCTGAAGGCATTGGACTTAGTACTAAGTACTTACTTAGTACTTAGTGCTTAATACTAAGTACTAAGCAAGCGAAATTATCATAACATATGTTAAAATTTCTGTGGCATGCAAAGAATATGTTACATTTTATTTGGCTAATGTCACACACCCATATAGCCATGCCCTCCGACCAGTGAACCAGGTGGTATGAGTTTAACGATCAAAGGGGCCCCGTCGTTATACCAGTACCTTGGGTCATCCAGCCAGTCACAAGGAAGCTTGCCAAAGCTGTGAAGTGATGTGGTGCACCGTGAAACAGCTTTAGGAGACTTGCCTACCCTGGTGGTCGCCACGGTTCACCGTGTCTTGTGCTTGAATTTGCCTCATTGTATATAATTGTAAATACTGTACTTTTTTTTTTCTTGTTCCTAAGTAGTCATCGTGTTAAGGCAAGGTGTGCACGCCATATCTACACCTGTGCACGCCATATCTACACCTGCGCACGCCATATCTACACCTGTGCACGCTATATCTACACCTGTGTATGTAATAATCTCCAAAACTGGAGTGATTGGCTGACTAAGAGAAAGTTGTCAGTGCCAAAATAATTTATTTCTTCAAGAATCCTCTTTAAGGGGGGCTCCTTGTCGTGGTAAAGAGGCTATCGGTCTGAGGAATTGGACCTCTTGGTCTTCTTCCTCAGACCGAACCTAATTACCCCCCAATCCCCCGTTCCCTATCCCATCCCCTCCATCCTCCCTTTTTCCCTTTCCTCCTCTTCCTCCTTCCCAGTTTTACCCTGGGAGCTTCTCTCCTCAGGCATTCTGGTTCCTAGGTAGGGGGAAGGGTATCGTGGTCCATCCCATTCCGTTGAGGTCCTTGGCGGTGGTGTAGTTTGCCGTGGAATCTGTATCGCCTGGGGATGTCCCGATCCCTCTCCGGTCACCCGGGGGGTGGCCTTGGGTATCTTTCGGGTAACGGGTGTATCTCTGAAGGCCACCTTTCGGATTCCGGGGGTGGTGGCCGAAGGCGGTATGCTTTGTGGCGGATATCCAGCCGCCCTCTCTTTTGTCCGCCGAGATGGCTCGGTGGATGTGAGGTTGCTATCCCGGATTGCTGGTTTACTGGCATGAAGGGTAGGGTATGGCACGGGTTCCATGCAGCATCTGCACTACTTGCGGTGTTGAGGTCCTCTTGTGTGCGGAGGGGGATTTACGCTCCCTTTCATTCCTCCTAGGAGCTATTCCTCCACGTTCCCCCCTTTTTTTTATTCTTTTTTTTATTTTTATTTTCTTTTCTTCTTTCTTTTTTTTTCTTAAAAATAAAAAGAAAGAAGTAACCTAACCATGGCTGACCCAATCCATGAACCACTACCCCGGGCCCCTTCCTGATACCGCACCCAGTACTGACCCTGCCTCGTTAACGGACAACTCTTTGGACACCTCTCATGCCCCTGTACCTCTTGCTGGTGCCGGTTCGTCACCTGCTTCAGGTACCGAGGTTCTGACCCTTTTGACATATCTGACCTTCGCTCTTCTCTGACCTTGATTCCGGCTTCTCCCTCGACGGTGCGGCAATTTTCGAATCGCTCGCCCGTCTCACATCGGACCACCCCCGGTCCCACACCAAAACGACCAAGACCCACACATGACGATTCGACACTTCCTTCTCGTTCATCTCAGAAACGACCAGCTCGTCACGCACTCCCTTAAACTCTCTGTTTCAAACTACTCAATGGACAAAGTTTTTTACTCTGCGACCGACTTCTCCTAATACCTATCTTTCAGACCATAGTATTGGTAAAGCTCTGCTATGCCATGTTGGTAAAGACATATCGTTTCACGCTCTCAAGAGCGGCACTCGCATCATCACGGTCCAGAATGCTGGCCAAGCTCGCGATCTTTCTCTTCTTACAACCATAGATACTGCTCCTGTTACTATTGACAAGCACCATTCCCTCAATTCTTGTTGTGGTTCTGTCATTTTGCCCACACCATTGTCCAACGGAATTTTCAGACATGTGGTGATGACATTTTAGAGCAGCTTGAGCTCCAAGAACTCCTATCCTTAAAGTTGACACTTTTGTCCTCCTGCCAATAAGCGAAGACGTTATCCTTGCAATATAGCTCGTTTAACATTTGACTGCCGTGAACTACCACCTTCGGTTTACATTGCAGGTCAACGTTTACAAGTCCGAAAGGTGACCCTACACCGCAACAGTGTAGAAACTGCTGGCGTTTTGGTCATCCAGCGAAATATTGCAAGTCCATGGCCGAATGCCCAGTCTGTGGTGCTGACGACCATGCCAGTTCTTCTTGTACTCTACTCCTCTTGCCTTAACTGTCATGAGGCACATCCGTCGATTCTCGCCGTTGTCAGGTTTACCTGAATGAGCGGGAAATCCGTTGTCTCAAAGAGGCGGAAGGCTTCTCATATGCTATGGCCGTCTCTCATCTACGCCTTTAAAGGAGACTTCCCCGCATTTCCTATTCTCGAATTGCTAAACGTCGCCCCGCTTCTGGGGTCCCAACTTCCACGGCTTCCTCTGTGGTCGCCTCATCCTCAATCACCCCTGTCTCGAATCCTTTTGATATTCTTGGCTCCGAGGTCCCTACCTCGGCTTCCCATACTGTCCACACTCCTTCCTCTACTCACTCGCAGAATTCTGAGTCTACACGTCCTCGTCCTTCACCTAAACCTCAGCGCCCCCCTTCTTCTCATAAGCCTGGCAAAAAATCCCTACTGCCAGGTTCTTCGCCTCTGACTAGTTCTATAACGTGTGTGGAGGTTCATCCTCCTCCTCATACACTACCTTCATCCCCTGTCCCCTCCCAAGCCCCTTCGACAGTTTCCTCTTCTATCTCCTCTACTTTAGTACAGTCTATAGACTCCCCGATCGTTGCTCACTCTTCTTCCATTTCTAATGTAGTCCCACATTCTGCATCTTTGACTTCCGAAACACTGGAAGCTATTGCAGAATATATTTCCGGACCGATGATGGACACTACTCCACCTGAGGTTCCTCATCTCTCTTCTTCGTCTCAACCCCCCCTTCCTTCACAACGTCCTACTCCTTCTCTGATTACAGGTCTTCCGCTGCCTCCACACGTGGACTTTTCTAACCCTAGTCCATAGATTCCTCTCACTTCCACTTATATCTTTCTCTCCATAAATCATGGCTTATTTGCAGTGGAATATACGAGGCCTCAGGGGTAACCGGGGTGAGCTTCAGGTGTTGCTCTCTCAGTTTTTCCCTGTTGGGGTCTGTTTGCAAGAACCCAAATTACAATCCACTGTTATCAGGCCTTTTCGGCTATGATTTGTTATATTCATCGGATCCTTTTTCCGATGGAACCTTTAACGAAAGTGCTCTTCTTATACGCACTGGTGTTCATACCGTCAGCTCTATGTTCCTTCTTCCTTACATTACACCGCAGCCGTATCCACTTGAATAAGTGGTATACACTCTGTTCTTTATATCTCTCCTTTGCGGGCAAATCTATCCCACATGTTGATTTTCTGGTTTCTTCCTTACCGCCACCCCTTCTATTACTTGGCGATTTTTAACGCACACCATTTTCTCTGGGGAGGGTCGCACTGTGACTCCCATGGCATTCAGTTGGAGGCATTTCTTGCTTCTTTTCCCCCTCCATGTTTTAAATACGGGTACTCCTACCCATTTTGATCCCCGAACTCATTCTTTCTCCTGCATCGATCTTTCCATCTGCTCTTCATCTACTGTCCTTGACTTCACCTGGTCTGTCCTCCCGGACTTATATGACAGCGATCATTTCCCAATCATCCTTAAGTCCCCTCTGTTTTCTCCACCTCCTCATTGCCCACGCTGGCAATTTGACCGGGCGAAATGGGACCTTTACGCACATCTTACTGCCTTTCATGAGGTTCCTTCCTCGTCCTCCATTGATGAGGTTTTACATCTCTTTTCGTCCTCCATCTTCACAGCGGCTTCACATTCTATTCCCAAACCTCGGGCAAGCATCCTCAGAAGTGCGTGCCTTGGTGGTCTCCTGCTTGTGCTCGGGCAGTGCGTTTGAAACGCGCTGCATGGAGCAGGTATCGGTATAACAGAACCACAGATAGACTCCTTGATTTCAAGCAGAAGAGAGCTATTGCTCGCCGTGTCATACGGGATGTTAAACGCACTTGCTGGCGAGATTACGTTTCTACTGTCACTTCGGCTTCCTCGATGAGTGCAGTCTGGAAGAAAGTGCGGAAATTAAGTGGTAAATTCACCCCCGACCCGGCTCCTGTTCTTCAGGTTGCTGGTGTCGATATAGCACACCCTCTTGCCGTTGCCACTGAAATTGGTAATCATCTCGTCCGCATTTCTCAGGGGCTCCATCTATGCCCCTCGTTCCTTTCTTCTAAGTCTGCCAGCGAGTTAAAGCCCTTAGATTTTTCTTCTCTTAGAGAAGAATCCTATAATGTGCCTTTTACCCTTCAAGAACTGGAGGCAACACTCTCTGCTTGCCGATCATCGGCAGCTGGGCCAGACGGCATAAAAATTCGTATGCTACAGCATTTACATCAGTCTGCTCTTACTGTCCTCTTACGACTCTTTAATCTCATATGGTCGCAAGGAGTTATTCCCCAGCTGTGGAAGTCTGCTATTGTTCTCCCTTTTCGAAAACCAGGTGCTACGGGACGTGATCCCTCCTCACTACCGTCCCATCGCTCTTACCAGTGCAGTTTGCAGGTAATGGAACGTCTAGTTAATAGACGTTTGATGTGGTATTTAGAGACTCACAATAGTCTCTCCCTAGTCAGTATGGTTTCCGTAAGGGCCGTTCTGCCATTGACCCCTTGCTGCGCTTGGATACGTATATTCGTAATGCCTTTGCGAATAACCATTCGGTTATCGCTATCTTTTTCGACCTTGAGAAGGCTTATGATACAACTTGGAGATATAATATCTTGGCCCAGGCCCACTCCTTAGGCCTCCGAGGCAACCTACCATTCTTACTTAAGGCCTTCTTAACTGACAGACATTTCCGGGTCCAGGTTAGTAATGAACTCTCCCCGGAATTTGTCCAAGCTGAAGGTGTCCCCCAGGGATGTGTTCTGAGCACAACACTCTTTCTGCTTGCTATAAATAATCTGGCATCTGTTCTCCCATCCAATATTTGGTCATCGCTCTATGTGGATGACTTTGCTATAGCTTGTGCAGGTGCTGACTGTCACCTCATTGCAGTTTCCCTCCAGCATGTTATCAACCGGGTTTCTGATTGGGCCACCACTCACGGGTTTAAATTTTCTAGTGGCAAAACTCATCAAATTACGTTTACTAGACGTTCAGTGGTCTCTGACCATCCATTGTACCTATACGGCTCACGTATCCCAGAACGTGATAGTCAGGTTTCTCGGTCTCCTGTTCGACCGTCGATTGTCCTGGAAACCTCACATTACCTCTCTGAAGGCAACTTGTCACACCAGGCTGAACCTTCTTAAAACCCTCGCACATCTTTCATGGGGGGCTGATCGTAGAACTCTCCTTCGCCTACATTCAGCCCTAATTTTGTCGAAACTCGATTATGTTGACCAGATATATTCTGCGGCCTCCAATGCTACTCTTTCCATCCTTAATCCCATCCATCACCAGGGATTACGCTTATGCCTTGGTGCATTTTGTTCTTCCCCGGTAGAGAGCCTCTATGTGGATGCGAACATTCCATCCTTATCCGATCGTCGTGATGCACATTGCATTCGCTATTTTGTTCGCTCTCATGACCTCCGCAATCCTTCCATGTATAGGATTATTACAGATGTTAGTAGGCGCTCTTTATTTGTTCGTCGCCCCTGCTTACTTCGTCCCTTTTCTCTTAGTCTACATTCACTCCTGTCTTCCCTTCAGCTCCCACCTCTATATGTTCATGTGACATCTCCCTTTCCCCTACCCCCTTGGGACGTTCCTGCTGTCCGTGTCTGTTCTATCCCTCTACCTTGCGCGAAAGCCCAACTACCTACGGCGGCTTCTCGCTCTTTCTTTCTAGACCACTTCCGTTCTCATTCCCATGCCATCGCAGTATACACCGATGGTTCAAAGTCATCTGACGGCGTCGGATTCGCAGCAGTATTTCCGGACAGCGTTGTACGAGGGCATCTATTACCCTCTGCTAGCATATTTACGGCTGAATTGTATGCCATTCTTGTGGCGCTTATCCGTATTGCATCTATGCCTGTGTCACCATTTGTGGTCGTTTCAGACTTCCTTAGTGCTTTACAGGCTATCCGTAAAATTGATACACCTCACCCCCTAGTTCTTCGTATCCACCTTTGGTTACGCCGTATCTTTAGCAAGCATAAAGATATTGTTTTTTGTTGGGTCCCTGGTCATGTTGACGTACAGGGCAATGAACAGGCAGACACTGCTGCGCGGTCAGCAGTACATGACCTAGTTTCATATAGAGGTGTTCCTTTCACGGACTATTTTGCGGTCATTGCTACCCACCTTCGCACCCGTTGGCAACAACGCTGGTCTGACCTGCTGAATAACAAACTTCATTCTATTAAACCGAGTATAGGTTTCTGGCCTTCTTCTTGTCACCAATGTCGAGGTTGGGAGACTACACTCTCCCGTCTTCGCATCGGCCACACTCGTCTTACTCACGGGTATCTCATGGAGAGGCTCCCTGCCCCTCTCTGTGAGCATTGTCAGGTTCCAATGTCTGTTCGACATATTCTGCTGGACTGCCCACTCTATCAACGAGCACGCAGAATTTACCTCCAACGACGTCTTCGCTCTGCGGCCCTTTCTTTACCTTCCCTTCTTGCAGATGGACCCTCCTTTAATCCTGACTCTCTTGTTGACTTTTTGACAGAAACTGACTTACTACACAAACTCTGAAGATTATACCTCTAGCACCTCCCTCAGTCCCTTCTACCTCGATCTCTTGCTACCCTCTATCCCTGCACTATCCACCGTCATGCTGCACTCCATACCCTACTAATCATCCATCTCCCTCTTACAACCCCTCTCCCTGCATCCTACAATAACCTGCAGCGCTGTATAACTCCTGTGGTTTAGCGCTTCTATTTGATTATAATAATAATAATAATTCTTCAAGAATCAGCTGGACAAACACCGCGAATATAAGATTCAATTTCTCATAGTCAGCTCCAGGTAGCAGCCACCGTCACCCTGCCAGAACTTCCAGGTAGTATTTAGTAGTGACAGTAGACGCAGTGATAACCATGCCTTCATTACACTTCTGCCTGTACCATGCAATGTCCATTGTCGTATGATACTCTACCCTCTTGTTGCATGCTGGCGCTGGATGAGGAATGGTGGGTTCAGAGAAAGCATTCTGATTTATTTCTCTTGTCTCAACCATTTCAAAATTCTTGATAGTCCTTCATCGAAATAGCCTTGACGAAGACAGCCTTGGTGTAGATTTAAAGTCTTCTGCTATCTGCTTTTCCTTGTAACCCCTCTCTCTCTCTCTCTCTCTCTTCGTACCCACCACTATCCAAAAAATTTAATTAGATAAAATACATCATTCCTGAGCTGCTTATAACAGGGATGTGAAAGGATGTGAATAAGGGGTCAGCAGGCAGGCAGCAGTAAAGGCCAGGGATGAAGAATTAGAGACAGGTACAACATCTGGCCATCTGTACATTGTAGACGTTTCGCCATTCAGTGGCTTTATCAGTATGATACATGGATATAACCTGTAGAGAGAGAGAGAGAGAGAGAGAGAGAGAGAGAGAGAGAGAATGAGAATAAACACTCAATAAAGTTACAAATATAAGCAATTAAAATTGACAGAAATGTTCCTCATTGAGCAGTAGTCAATTTTCTTTTAATTCAAATACAATGTCGCAATTCTCGCCGCTATCAGATGCAAATTACGAAGGAGTTTATTAACGATAATGTCGGATACAAAAAATCTAATGGACCGGCCGACGAAAAAAAAAAAAAAAAAGAAACTGAATTGAGTGTTTGATTTGTTCCAGATTTTTTTTATGTTTAATAAAAGTGGAAGAGAGTAAAATCGCATTCGACAGGTTGAATATTGAACTGAATATGAGGAGAAAAAGTGAACTGGTGAAGAGGGGAGTTGAAGAGGATTGGGGAGAGGGACAGGGGATCATATGGTAAAAAAAAATAGGAGTGAAAAGGAAAAGGGGAGGAGGAAGTAGTGGGGAAAAAAATGAGAAGGAATAAGGAAGGAATGGGAAAGAGTGAAGGAGAGAGAGAATGTAAAGAGAGTGAAGTAAAGAGAGTGTAGGGGTTAGACAGTGAATAGGAGAGAGTAAAGAGGAGAGAGTAAACGGGAGAATGAGAAACTGGGAGAAAACTGAAGAATGTGAACAGGTAAAGAATGAAAGGAGAGAGTGAAGTATGAGTATAGGAGAGAAAGTGCAGGGAAGAGAGTGAAAGGGGAGTGGAGGAGGGAAAGAGGTGGAACGGATAATGTTGACAGAGGAAAAAAACATCAGCAGACCGCAATGTTTTGATTGACTTGAGAGAGAGAGAGAGAGAGAGAGAGAGAGAGAGAGAGAGAGAGAGAGAGAGAGAGAGAGAGAGAGAGAGAGAGAGAGAGACAGACAGACAGACAGAGACAGACAGAGACAGACAGAGACAGACAGAGACAGACAGAGACAGACAGAGACAGACAGAGACAGACAGAGACAGACAGAGACAGACAGAGACAGACAGAGACAGACAGAGACAGACAGAGACAGACACAGACAGACACAGACAGACAGAGACAGACAGACAGAGACAGACAGACAGAGACAGACAGACAGACAGAGACAGACAGACAGACAGAGACAGACAGACAGACAGAGACAGACAGACAGAGACTTGCGCTTGAATGTAAGCAAGAAATCAAGAAGTAAAATTAAAGCGAGAGGGGAAGAGAAACAGGGAGAACTGGGAAGCAGGAGGGGGAGGAATAGGTAGCAGGA
>WNWK01041424.1:0-16458 GCA_009830355.1 Cherax destructor | reverse complement strand
ATCAACTGAGTGTTCTAGTTTCACAGTGAGCATTTTATTTTCATTATTTTCGAGAAGTTTGAGAGAAGATATAAGTCGAGTGTTCATTAATTATTTCTCTCAGTCAGTGTTCTCACATGCTTAGTGACGATTTTTACACACAAAAGCGTCATTTGCTAGTAAGCTGTTGTACTACATGTGCAGTATGTGTGCAGTTTTCTCGTGTGTCCTATGTAGCACCAGTGTGTTACTTTGTCACCCGGTGTGACCTGCGCCCCACACATTTGACAGCTGACATTTGTCAGTCCAGGTGTCAGTTCCGAGCGTTCGAGCGCCCTGTACAGAAAGCTCTTATTGTTCGGCGCTCGTAGATGCCTTTGCTGAATCGTACCCACGACGATTCTCCCATCGAGACCGTTCCACTTCACCTCCTAGACCGTCAGTCCAGTTATTGCAGATGACCAGTCTGGGGATGCTTACACTGCCCACTGCTGTAACTTCTACTGTCGAGAGATGACACTCGCCAAGCCGCAGTTAAGCCTGTCGGCAGGCGACTGTCAGCCTCGTGTCACAGCTTCAGTGAGCAGCCTGCACAAAGATGATGTCACTTTGACTGCTAGCCCACTCACTGCAGTAAGGTGTATGCTGTTACGACCTCCAGATGTTTTGCTGAGTCATCCCTGTCACGACTCACTTCACACTCGCCAGCAGCGACAGTACCAGTAGAGGAATGTCCTCCTGAGTCGCTTGCCAGTCCTGTCCTGTTGCGACTACTGACGACGCCTTACTCAAGGGCACCAGCAGGTTGTGCCCCAGGTTGAGTGACCCATGCAGCGACTACTATGATGTCTGCTTCACCTCCCAGAGGAGACCGTACCCTGTTACGTCACAGCTCAGCCGCAACTTGTCTCCCATGTTGCAGTATGTCCAGAAGCAGGAAGGCGTGCAGTGCTGCATCGACGCTCACTGCCTTAGACCACGAAGCACACCGTTTTTTCTTCCCTTTTGGAGGAAGTTTTTTTTCTATGTCCATATGTTTATGTATATATGTATTTTCTTTCGTGTTCTGTGATCTGTTCTTGGGCAGAGGGGTCAGAGTTTTTTTACTGCCAGACATGGTCGGGACGCCATGGGCGCGTGGCCGAGCGATGTAGACAGGCTTGTTGTTCTGTTAGACAGCCATGCTGCCCGCCAGTGAGTTCATTTTTCGCCATGCTAGTTTTCATAGTTTCCGAGGCAAGCCTGGTAGGCTACCACATCTACCAGACCGCCCTGGCCCATTCTCACTCACGCAGCTGTTTCACTCAGACAACAAGGCCAACTCCTCTCTCCTCGTAAGGCGATGGCCCCGGGCCATGGCCACTAACAGCCTATGTACTCACCCTTTTTTACTAAAAAGAAGCCTCCAAAACCTTATCATGAGGCGCCAGAAACAGCACGCAAAGAGATAGTCACCTTGTGGAGTCACTGTATTACATCCTGTCCGCAATCGTTCACCGCCCTGGGCAGCGACACTTTGCCGACAGCGTGAGTGCCTCGGGCGCTGGTGTCGAGACTCAGCTGTACCTTCCAGGACGTCGAGACCCACCATCAAGCGTCGAGCCTCAGCAGCCGGGACTGGAGACTTAGTCGGTCGCCATGCCTTCACGTTCGTTGACAACCCGTGTGGACCTCTCGTTGAGTCCACACTTCATCGGAAGCCGTTCACCCTTTTTCCTGATACAGGTTCGGTGGTTAACATTGTCCGTTCCACCCTTTTCCGTGACATTGGTCTTCATGCAGCCATGCTGACTGAGCCGTCTGCTATTCAGACATTGCGAGGTGTTTCAGGTAGCCCTCTCATGGTCGGTGGTTGTACAACCTTAGAATTTGCGATCCATGATCACAAGTGGTCAGCAAAGTTCTTGGTCGTTGATGACATCATCTTCCAGGTGAATTGCTCATCGGTTTCAAGACCATGGCAGACCTTAAGATCCGTTTAGATCCAGCTGGTGAAGCGGATTTCGACGGAGTGGACGTGCCCTTCTGGGGTGTACAACTTAGGTTCCACTACCTGCCACTCCGTCTCGAGTACATCCAGTGCTTGAAATCGGAAACCGCGGTTTCCGTCACACATCCTCCATGAGGTCGGCCTCTTGTCCTGACCAACCTCTAAGAGAGCTCGTTTCCGTCCCCTCTTGGCCATCAGCGCTCAGTTATCAGGAAACCCAGTCTGGGGACACTCATTCTGACCATCACTCTAAAGTTGTCAGCCGCAGTCACCTGTCGGCGGGTGACTGTTTCAGGTCATGGCACCAGCGAGCAGAGTTACTGCTTGACAATAACGTCACTTTGTCGGCTAATTCGCTCACTCCTGTTACGGTGTAGTGACCAGAGCTTGAAGATCATGTGCTAGTCGACGACACGTGCAGAGGCAAGGGCCTCTCCCTTGAGCCGCCCTTGCACACTGTGCGTCGGGTAGTTGCAAGTCCTTGTTGTTAACTTGCACAGTCGAAAATTTCCCCCCGCGGAAGGATACTTCACTTGTCGACCTCGTCAGATTCCCTCTCACGGTGAGAGGAAGGCGAAATCCCAGCTGACATTCTTGTAAGTGCAGTCCTCCCAGGAGTCTGCTACTAACTTTTCCCCGTCACCCGGCCAGTGCAGGAAGATGATTTAGCTACGACAGACTACCCGGAAGAAGTTCCACAACTTCTTCAGGTTCTCAATCGAGCACGTACTGCTGTAGCGTTAGATGGCCAGTCCATGGGTCTGACACCGCTTATTTCTCACCATATTCCGCTTGACAAAGGTACTAAACCCATTTATGTGCCTGCTTATCATTTGCTGACGAACTCATTGCAAAGATGCTCTGCGATGGAGTTATCGAGGAGTCTATTTCCCCGTGGAATGCCCCTCTAATCCTAGTTCCCAAGAAAGATGGAACATGGCGTCCTGTTATCGATTACAGGAAACTGAATGCCTGTTCAATCCCAGACTGATTTCCATTGCCAGTTCTGAATGACCTGTTACAGAACATCGGCGATAACAAAATCTTTCCAACTCTTGATCTTCTTCAAGGGTTTTGGCAGATCCCTCTTGATGACCAAAGCAAAGAACTAACCGCATTCTCTATGCCTACTGGTCATTATCAGTTCAAGAGAATGCCCTTCGGATTGCGCGGAAGCCCGATCACGTTCAGTAGTTTAATGACAACAATTTTCCGTACTCTCCTAGGTGGCATGCTCATGGTCTACCTAGACGATCTCATTGTGATGTCCCAAGATGTTCCTACTCATCTCGTAAAACTTGAACGGGTACTGGAAAAACTAGCCAAGGCTAATCTTAAGGTGAAGCTTTCAAAATGCCAGTTCCTTAAGCAGGAAATAAAGTTCCTGGGTCACATAGTGACTCAGAATTGCATCAAGACAGACAAGTCTAAAATCTCGGCTGTACGGAAGTTCCCTAGACCTTCGACAGCAGATGCTGTCCGCTCCTTTGTAGGCCTAGCCGGATTCTACCCCACTTTCATAGCCGGATTCTCCACCATAGCTGGACCCTTGACTCAGCTCCTTAAGAAAGATGTCCCCTTTGAGTAAACGTGTGACCAAGAAAGAGCTTTCGTCACACTTAAAAATAGGTTAACATCAGCCCCAGTCCTTAGATTCTCTGATTTCACCAAAGCGTTCACCTTGACGACAGATGCCAGCAAAGTTGGCATCGGTGCAGTCTTGTCGCAGGAATCTAATGGTAAGCAACAGCCAATAGCTGATGCTAGCCGTGTTCTTACCAAAGCTGAAGTCAATTACTCTGTGACAGAGCTAGAAGCCTTAGCCATCGTCTGGGCTTTGAACCACTTCAGAGACATTATTTACCAGTATCCTATCAAGATTTACATGGATCATCTGCCGTTATTATCCCTTTTTGCAAACAAGAATCTCTCTGGAAAACATTCTCGGTGGTCTCTCACCTTTAACGACTACAACCCTGAAGTCTGCTACATTCCGGGTAAGCAAAATGTCGTAGCTGATGCCTTGTCGAGGCATATAGCCTTTGTCAGTGCAGACAACTCGTTCTCCATCAAGGACCTAGAGAGAGCCCAACGGCAGGACCCGGTGTGGTCACCAGTCCTTCGATTCCTGACCAAGGAGGACTTTGGCCCGCGGGTCAAGTCGCCCGTTCCGCTGACAGACTTAGTGGTCAATCAAGGAGTACTGTGTCGTGTAGCTCGACTAGTGGACCCCGGCAGAACCGTACACCAACTGGTGATACCGGAGTCCCTGGTACCCGAGACTCTCAAGTTGATCCACGATGTCCCAGGTGCAGCGCACCCCGGGAAGGACCGCAGCATCAAACAGGCAAGAATGAAATATTTCTGGCCTAAGATGGCAACGGAAATTGCCAAGAATGTACACAGTGTCACGGGTCCCAATCCCATTCTGAAGTATCCCATTACAAAGGAGCCTTGGGAGAGAACTTCTGTCGACCTGTTGACAAACTTCTCGACCTCGGAGAAAGGTAATAAACACCTGCTTGTAATGGTAGATAACTTGACGTGGTATTACGAGTTAGTACCCATCCCTGATAAAATGGCTGAGACAGTCGCAAATGCTTTCCCTGAGCATATCGTTCTCCATCATACCCGCCCACGTGTTCTCCTGTCAGACAATGGGTCGGAGTTCATAAATGCCACGATGAAGGATCTTTGTTCCAGGTTTAACATTCACCAAGTGCCAGTAGCTCCACGTCACCCTGTGAATAATGGTCTTGCTGAACGTACAAACCGCAAAGTCCTGGAGGTGCTCAGAGTAACCGTTAATTCGAGTTTTACTACATGGGATGAGGCTATTCCAGATGTTCAGTGTACATTGAACTCTTCCCTCAACAGCTCGATTGGCGAGACACCCCATTTTGCCTTGTACGGCTATGATAAGCGTTTACCGTATGAAATCCTGTTTGCTCCGCCTAGTCCAACTTATGACACCGATAACACCGGTATAGTTAAGATGCGGACCACACAGCTTGTCTTTTAACGAGTACGGGAGAACCTAGTAAAAGCCACAGATAGGTTCACGTCTGATCGCAACGCCCACGCTAAGGTGGAACCAGGTTGCAAAGTTATGTTGCTCAACTCGACGCAGACCCCTGGTATGCATAAACTTGTCCCCAAGTTTGTCGGTCCTTACCGTGTCCTACGACAGCTCTGTGGCAATAAGTTCAAGGTGAGGGAGATCGCTACCGGAACTATCAAAGAAGTTCACCTTGACCACATGAAGTATATCAATCATGTGCAAGCCGAAGCAGAGCTGGAATCGCGTGCGTTGCAAAGCCACAATCAGACTCAAACTAGTGACAACCCGTCTAGTTCTTCACCTGCTACCACTACGACAGATGACAGTCCTGTAAGGCTCCATACTTATGGCCTGAGACCCAGGACAGCAGTACATTTCTGTGACATTGACATACCTACTGACTTGTCCGACTCCTACGCTAATTGTTTGCTTGCAGAAATGGGGATTAATGAGCATACATTGTATAGTTAGTAAATAACGGAGTAAGGGTGGACAACACCATGTAAATATGTAAAATTTAGTCTAGAAGGGTACCCGTAGTATAATGAATTCCATGGAAAAATGTTATTGTGAGTATGAGCACCAGTGTGTCTCGAAGCCTGTATAAAGGTAAGGGCAGTGCCGCCCTTTGAGTCAAATGTCACACCTTAGGAAATGCTACTGTCACTCATTGTTTGCAGATGTGAGGATGGTACAGCGCTCAAGGATGTGCAGTCAAGTTTGATGCCCCGGCCCTGCGGACAACCTGTATATAGAAGGGCCGACATCGCCTTTCTCTGTCCTCCATCCAGCTGTACGGGCAAGCCGATTTTCTCTCCCCCGACCCCCTGAAACGGGAGAGTTTTTGAGGCCTGCTCCTGCAATATCCTATATCCTGCAATATCCAGTTTCCCCTGGGTAGCTATTGTAGGTATTGCTCGTTTACACCTTCGTGCCCGCCAGTATTGTCGTATCGAGACAACATGCAGTAGGTGGCCGAGCAGATGTAAGCAGCCTATACTTAGTCCCTTTCAAATTATGCGGCACTCCGGTGCTGCCCTCTGTAGGCCTATCAGGTCAGGTTGGCCTGCCATGTTTCTTGCTCACTCCTGCAGCCTACCTGATTGAAGCAGGTTCTACACTAGCTGGCTCCCGGTCCCCTCTCAGACGCTCTGCACCCTTGTATACCTATTCCCAGTAATAAACAGAGTCTAGTCTACGGTCGTATCTCTTCACCTACGCTACCATTCTACTGCACTAGAAGTCAAGAAAAAGGAATAACACCAGTGTCATGTCACTGCCGTCTTCATGTGCCACGCAGGACACTACCACACCATGTCATGATACGCCTTCACTCCGTGTCCTCAGACACCCTTATCTCTGTATTATGGCACGCCTTCTCACGGGGTCCCACGACACCCATTCTCTGTGTCACATGACGCCCTCAGTGTCACCCGACACACCTCTATAAGACACCTTTGCTGTGTCACACAACACCACCTCTGTGCCACATGGCACGCCCCCTGTATCACAAACTCAGTCTCTAGGGAAGCCTTTGCACCGTGTCTTGACACAACACCAAATACATGACTACTTGTGTTGTGCCACCATCACAATCACCTGACAAAGCTCTCCGGATACACCACTGAATACCTGACAACTCCGGGTAACACAACTTCCGGGTATCACATCTTACCAGTGTCACACAAGACACATCTTACCAGTGTCACACAAGACACAATATTTTCATTTCAGGTACATAGTCTCAGGTACACAATCTCAGGTACAACAGTCAGTACGGTGAATAAGCCAGTCTATGAGAGTCAGCAGGTCCCGTCACCATGTGCGTCTGGTGCACACTCTCCATGGGAGAGTCTGGTTAGCACTGTCCTTCCAGCCGGCTCAGCAGTCCAACATTGGGTTTGATGGTACCCAGTGGAACCGCCGGCCAGCAAGTAAACTACCTAACTACCATGTGTTATGCCCTTTGCTCATTTTAAGAAAGAAATGATATATTTATGAATGTTATTTTGGCCTTTTCACTTAATATTATATTAAGGAGTATTTCCATTAATAGCTAAAACGGATTTACTCGACTTTATAATATTATCTGACCACAAAATGCTTAGCTTTGTACATAGGTAGGATGTTTAAATATTCTAAACTGCTGGTGTGGCAGGTTAAGCACCAGCAGACAATTTGAGCTACTCAACCCCTATACAGAGTTAAGGTTGGCTGGTAAAGCCTTACCTTGTTCAGTTCATACCTTCCACTAGTCTTGGAAGGGTCCAGTGGAGAATGTTTTCAAGTCACCCTACTCTCTCCCAGCAGTTCCCACCTTTCACTAGTCTAGGAAGAGTCTAGTGGAGTATCTGGCTTTGTCACTCTTCGCTTCCCCATAAGTCTCCAGTGTATTTTGGAAACCCTTTCCTTGGGTATATCTCGGTCTTGAGTGGTCGGAGTAGAAACTCTTACAGAAATTTGAAATAAGTGATCGAGTCTAAGTGCTATGCCTTTTATAGACTCTGATTTAGAATGGTCTCAGAGTAAGAACTCTGTTATTTGCATCAGTGTGGTGTTTTTGGCTTGTAAATGCCTATGTCTGTAAATATATATATATATTTTGACTCCTCGTGAAGGAGGCTAGAAAGTCTGTCTAGAGCAAGATGCAAATATTTAATGTATTATAAATGATGTGATACTATGGTTAATGATACGTATATGTTTTGCTCATGGTGATTTAGATATGAGCAGTTCTGTTTTAAAGATGGAATTATTAATTCATAATAGAAACTTTAATTGATTATTAGTACGGTTAATAAAACAAGCAGAAACCTAAAAGATTCCTTTTCTTTAATAGATGAGCCCTGTGTATGATGACCCCCTAGACGAGATAATCCTGTCATTTTTATGAATTTGTTACGAGAAGCACTATAACCTAGTGATCTGCAGGCTATCCGTAACACCATGTTAGATAGGAGGCCGCAACATTGGCTAAGACAGTACTGATGGGGGGCCCCATTCGCATACCATAGGTTTGTTAGTACAGTAGGGTCCCGGTTTATGGCGTTCTGTTAATACAGTGAGCTCAAATTATGACGAAAACTTTCTATATGGTGAACAGTCTTTCAAATACGGCGCACGCTACCCGGTTTGTTTACATTCTCCATGAGCACATCTCTATTAAGTAATAATAATCACTCTTGGGCACATTAAATGTCCTATTTTACATCAATATAGACATTTTCATTAATCCATCTATGATATTTTCTTCAAAATTATATAAGAAACACGTTACATAGCATATAAACATTTTATATTTATATACTATGGAGGTGTGGTAGCCGGGCAGAGGGAAAACATTACTATACTCCCCTTAATGTTAGTTTAATATCTTTATTATGCACCCCATACCCATCCTGTGGGCGGTAGTCAAAAGATTAAAGGTACATAATGGGTCCAGGGACTGGGCCTCAAAGTTTTGATAGCTGAGCAAGTTACAAAAGTAATGAACTCAGGTAGACCTGGTCACAATCATGACAAGTTACAAAGGTATTTACAGATTATAGAGGTATATAATGGATCCAGAGACTGGGCCCCAAAGTTTTGATAGCTGAACAAGGTACAAAGGTAATGAACTCACAAGTTTCAAATGTAATGAATTATGTAAGTAAATTTACTTACTTACGTTTATACATGGTTGCAATCATAAACAAATTATAAAGCAATGAGCAATTTACTAGTCTACACACAGTCACAACTGTAATGAGTTATTGGTGCAAATATTAATTGTTGGGTGACACACACATATACACACACATTAACACACATACACACCCACACACACACACACGTGTGTAAACAGGGTCGACGAACAAATAAAGAGTGTCTATTAACATCTGTGACAATCCTATACAGTCATCCCTCGGTTTTCGCTTGTCCCAGTTATCGCCGATTTTGGTTTTCACCGACTTTTTTCAGGGTAAATTTGGCTCAGTTTTCGCCGATTATTTTAGTTTTCGCCGATCGTATGGGACCTGTCCACTAGTGCCGCACACATACAAAGGCCGTAGGCCCGCCACCCACGCACATTGTCACGCAGTCTAGCATTGTTTACGCTTGAGTGAACATCACCCCAGGAGTTTATACAAAACATTTATTAACAATTCATTGTTTTTGGGCCTTGATTATTGTGTGTGACTACTAAATAAGCTACCATGGGCCCAAAGAAAGCTCCTAAAGCCACTTCTTTGGTAAAGAAAGTGAGAAACACTAGAAATGAAGAAATAATAGAAAAATATGATAGTGAAAGTGAGAAACACGATGGAGTTTAAGAGTGTAGCAGGCATGCAGGGAGTGTAGCATGCATGCAGGGAGTGTAGCATGCATGCATGCAGGGAGTGTAGCAGGCATGCAGGGAGTGTAGCATGCATGCAGGGAGTGTAGCAGGCATGCAGGGAGTGTAGCAGGCATGCAGGAGTGTAGCAGGCATGCAGGGAGTGTAGCATGCATGCAGGGAGTGTAGCAGGTATGCAGGGAGTGTAGCAGGTATGCAGGAGTGTAGCAGGTATGCAGGAGTGTAGCATGTATGCAGGGAGTGTAACAGGTATGCAGGGAATGTAGCATGTATGCAGGGAGTGTAACAGGTATGCAGGGAGTGTAGCATGTATGCAGGGAGTGTAACAGGTATGCAGGGAGTGTAGCAGGTATGCAGGAGTGTAACAGGTATGCAGGGAGTGTAGCAGGTATGCAGGGAGTGTAGCATGTACGTAGGGAGTGTAGCATGTATGCAGGGAGTGTAGCTGGCAGGGAGGGAGTGTAGCAGGCAGGGAGGGAGTGTAGCAGGTATGCAGGAGTGTAGCAGGTATGCAGGGGGTGTAGCAGGTATGCAGGGAGTGTAGCAGGTATGCAGGGAGTGTAGCATGTATGCAGGGAGTGTAACAGGTATGCAGGGAGGTAGCATGTATGCAGGGAGTGTAACAGGTATGCAGGGAGTGTAGCATGTATGCAGGGAGTGTAACAGGTATGCAGGGAGTGTAGCAGGTATGCAGGGAGTGTAGCATGTATGTAGGGAGTGTAGCATGTATGTAGGGAGTGTAGCTGGCAGGGAGGGAGTGTAGCAGGCAGGGAGGGAGTGTAGCAGGCAGGGAGGGAGTGTAGCAGGCAGGGAGGGAGTGTAGCAGGCATGCAGGGAAGTGACCCTGGATAAGGACTTGGTACCTAGAGTCCTTATGGAGGGGATTCCCCTTCCAAAATTAGGGTCTTTCCCTCTCCCATCTTCCCTCTCTCCCATCCAGCAACATCAGTCTTCAATAAAGGTAAGTGCTACATTCAGTTCATTCATTTGTGCATGTAAATCTATCTTTAAGGCCCCCAAAATTTTTTTTTTCCAAACTTCTGGGTTTCTGAAACGGATTAATTGAATTTCCATTATTTCTTATGGGGAAAATAGTTTTGGTTTTCGCCGATTTTGGTTTTAGCCGATCCATCTGGAACAGATTAAAACCGAAAACCGAGGGATGACTGTACATGGAAGGATTGCGGAGGTCATGAGAGCAAACATAATAGCGAAGGCAATGTGCATCACGACGATCGGACAAGGAAGGAATGTTTGCTTCTACATAGAGGCTCTCAACCGGGAAAGAACGAAATGCGCCAAGCCATAAACGCAATCCCTGGTGATGTATGGGATTAAGGCCTTTAAAGAGTAGCAGGGGAGGCCGCCGAAAATATCTGGTCACCATAATCGAGTTTCGATAAAATTAGGGCTGAGTGCAGGCAAAGGAGAGTTCTACGATCAGCCCCCATGAAAGATGTGCTAGGGTTTTAAGGAGGTTCAGCCGGCTATCGCAAGTCGCCTTCAGAGAGGTAATGCGATGTTTCCAGGACAATAGATGGTCAAACAGGAGGCCAAGAAACCTGACTACGTATCATGTTCTGGGATACGTGAGCCATATAGGTACAATGGATGATCAGAGACCACTGAACGTCTAGTAAACGTAATTTGATGAGTTTTGCCACTAGAAAATTTAAACCCGTGAGTGGTGGCCCAATCGGAAACCCGGTTGATGGCATGCTGGAGGGAAACTGCAACGAGGTGACAGTCAGCACCCGCACAAGCTATAGCAAAGTCATCAACATAAAGCAATGACCAAATATTGGATGGGAGAACAGATGCCAGATTATTTATAGCAAGCAGAAAGTGTGTTGTGCTCAGATTATTATTATAATCAAATAGAAGCGCTAAACCGCAGGGGTTATACAGCGCTGCAGGTTATTGTAGGATGCAGGGAGAGTGAGTTGTAAGAGGGAGTTGGACGATTAGTAGGGTATGGAGTGCTAGATGATGGTGGGTAGTGCAGGGGTGGAGGGTAGCAAGAGATCGAGGTAGTAGGGACTGAGGGAGGTGCTAGAAGTATAATCTTCAGAGTTTGTGTAGTAAGTCAGTTTCTGTCAAAAAGTCAACAAGAGAGTCAGGATTAAAGGAGGGTCCATCTGCAAGAAGGGAAGGTAAAGAAAGGGCCGCAGAGCGAAGACGTCTTTGGAGGTAAATTCTGCGTGCTCGTTGATAGAGTGGACAGTCCAACAGGATATGTCGAACAGACACTGGAACCTGACAATGCTCACAGAGAGGGCAGGAGCCTCTCCATGAGATACCCGTGAGTAAGACGAGTGTGGCCGATGCGAAGACGGGAGAGTAGTCTCCCAACCTCGACATTGGTGACAAGAAGAAGGCCAGAAACCTATAACCGGTTTAATAGAATGAAGTTTGTTATTCAGCAGGTCAGACCAGCGTTGTTGCCAACGGGTGCGAAGGTGGGTAGCAATGACCGCAAAATAGTCCGTGAAAGGAACACCTCTATATGAAACTGGAAGGTCATGTACTGCTGACTGCGCAGCAGTGTCTGCCTGTTCATTGCCCTGTACGTCAACATGACCAGGGACCCAACAAAAAACAATATCTTTATGCTTGCTAAAGATACGGCGTAACCAAAGGTGGATACGAAGAACTAAGGGGTGAGGTGTATCAATTTTACGGATAGCCTGTAAAGCACTAAGGGAGTCTGAAACGACCACAAATGGTGACTCAGGCATAGATGCAATACGGATAAGTGCCACAAGAATGGCATACAATTCAGCCGTAAATATGCTAGCCGAGGGTAATAGATGCCCTCGTACAACGCTGTCCGGAAACACTGCTGCGAATCCGACGCCATCAGATGACTTTGAACCATCGGTGTATACTGCGATGGCATGGGAATGAGAACGGAAGTGGTCTAGAAAGAAAGAGCGAGAAGCCGCCGTAGGCAGTTGGGCTTTCGCGCAAGGTAGAGAAATAGAACAGACACGGACAGCAGGAACTTCCCAAGGGGGTAGGGGAAAGGGAGATGTCACATGAACATATAGAGGTGGGAGCTGAAGGGAAGACACGAGTGAATGTAGACGAAGAGAAAAGGGACGAAGTAAACAGGGGCGACGAACAAATAAAGAGCGCCTACTAACATCTGTAACAATCCTATACATGGAAGGATTGCGGAGGTCATGAGAGCGAACATACAGGTATCCCTCAACGTTCGCGTTTTCTACTTTCGCGGGCTTCACACATTCACGAATTCCCGGCCGCCAAATTCCCAGCCGCCAAATTCCCACCCACCAAATCATATTTAAGTTTCCCGCCACCCGAGCGTCCCTACTACCTTCCCTCCGACCCGGCAGCCAGCCCCCACACCACTCACTCACTGAGTGTTTTCTTCATTCATTATTTGTTATTAAACTACAGTATAACATGTACATGTATGTAGTACTATATAGTACAATATTTTACTATGTTTTCATGCGTTTTATGATTGTTCATGGTTCAATAGGTTAAGGAAGCAGTAAGTAATGAATGTACTAAATAAAGGTTATCTATCTATTACATTTATTCCAAATTGATATCAGAAACATGATAAATACCCTAGAACTGTAATAAAGATGCTGAAATGAATAATATATGCCATATTATATGAGGGGTAACAGAGCGGGATCGCACCATATATGAGATGTTTAATCAGGAAACATGCCTAAATCACTCTTGTCGTAAGAACAATGCAAAAATAGCATTTATTGTTTTTAGAATAATAATTTATAATAATTGATCTGGAGACTTTAAATGTTATCAGTATTTGTAGCTGACATTTAGAGCACTCCACAGCAATGATTATTAATTATTATTATAATTATTATTTCCCTACTATATTGTAGGGAAATAATAATTATTATTATTATTAATATTAATATTATTATTTTCTTACAATATATTGTAGGGAAATAATAATAATAATAATAATTGTTGTGGAGTGCTCTAAATGTCAGCTACCAAATACTGATAACATTTAAAGTGCTCCAGATCAATTATTATAAATTATTATTATTCTAAAAACAATAAATGCTATTTTTGCCTTCGTTCTTACAAGAGTGATTTAGGCATGTTTACCCTGATGTAAACATCTCATATATGGTGGCGGTCTGCCTGCTCTGTTACCCCTCATATAATATGGCATATATTATTCATTTCAGCATCTTTATTACAGTTCTAGGGTATTTATCATGTTTCTGATATCAATTTGGAATAAATGTAATAGATAGATAACCTTTATTACTAATATTAGTGTAATTACACAACATTTTATTAGCACTAAGGCTAACATCCAACACCCATGACGACTCACCAGACACTGAATGTTACTGCGCCTCTCCCTCCCTCCAATAGCTCCTCCCACTTCGTAACATGTTAGATGGTGAATTTAATGTATTTTTCTGTAACCTTAACTCGTTGTATGTGTATTTTACTTTTTTATTGTTTTCTGTAATATATGAATTATGCAAATTAAAATGAAGTTGGAGTTTCATTTTTTGTTCTAATGTATACATATTTAATTCAACATTTGGCATCATTACAAAGTGGGCGGAGCTACAGCAGAGGGAGAAGAAGCAGTGTGTCAGTAACTTGATTTCCCATGACACTTCACAACACTATAAAATACTTATTGTATAATTATACTATTACAGGCCTCCCTCCACAGCTAGCTCATGTCAAAATAACATGTATATAGTACATTATTTTAAGATGTTTATATGTGTTTTACGATTGTTCATGGTTCAATAGGTTAATGAAGCAGTATTGTATTATATTTCCCTACAATATATTGGGGCACCAAACATTTGCGATTTTTCAACATTCACGAGGCTCTTGATCCCCTAACCCTCGCGAATGTTGAGGGATACCTGTAATAGCGAATGCAATGTGCATCTCGACGATTGGACAAGGATGGAATGTTCGCTTCTACATAGAGGCTCTCAACCGGGGAAGAACGAAAAGCACCAAGGCATAAGCGTAATCCCTGGTGATGGATGGGATTAAGGCTGGAAAGAGTGGCAGGAGAAGCTGCCGAATATATCTGGTCACCATAATCGAGTTTCGATAAAATTAGGGCCGAATGTAGGCGACGGAGAGTTCTACGATCAGCCCCCCATGAAAGATGTGCGAGGGTTTTAAGGAGGTTCAGCCGGCTATGACAAGTCGCCTTCAGAGAGGTGATGTGAGGTTTCCAGGACAATCTGCGGTCAAACAGGAGGCCGAGAAACCTGACTGTATCACGTTCTGGGATACGTGAGCCGTATAGGTACAATGGATGATCAGAGACCACTGAATGTCTAGTGAACGTAATTTGATGAGTTTTGCCACTAGAAAATTTAAACCCGTGAGTGGTGGCCCAATCAGAAACCTGGTTGATGGCATGCTGGAGGGAAACTGCAATGAGGTGACAGTCAGCACCTGCACAAGCTATAGCAAAGTCATCCACATAGAGCGATGACCAAATATTGGATGGGAGAACAGATGCCAGATTATTTATAGCAAGCAGAAAGAGTGTTGTGCTCAGAACACAACCCTGGGGGACACCTTCAGCTTGGACAAATTCCGGGGAAAGCTCATTACTAATCCGAACACAGAAATGTCTGTCAGTTAAGAAGGCCTTATGGAAAAATGGTAGATTGCCTCGGAGGCCTAAGGAGTGGGCCTGGGCCAAGATATTATACCTCCAAGTTGTGTCATAAGCCTTCTCAAGGTCGAAAAAGATGGCGATAACCGAGTGGTTATTAGCAAAGGCATTACGAATATACGTATCCAAGCGCAGTAAGGGGTCAATGGAAGAACAGCCCTTACGAAAGCAATATTGACTAGGGGAAAGAATATTGTGCGTCTCTAAATACCACATCAAATATCTATTAACTAAGTCCTTCCATCACCTTGCAAACTGCACTGGTAAGAGCGATGGGATGGTAGTGGGAGGTATCACGTCCTGTAGTACCCGGTTTGCAAAAAGGGAGAACAATAGCAGACTTCCACAGTTGGGGAATAACTCCTTGTGACCATATAAAATTAAAGAGTCGTAAGAGGACAGCAAGAGCAGATTGATGTAAATGCTGTAGCATACGAATATGTATGCCATCTGGCCCAGCTGCCGATGATCGGCAAGCGGAGAGTGTTGCTCCAGTTCTTGAAGGGTAAAAGGCACATTATAAGATGCTTTCTAAGAGAAGCAAAAATCTAAGGGCTTTAACTCGCTGGCAGACTTAGAAGAAAGGAACGAGGGGCATAGATGGACCCCCTGAGAAATGTGGAAAAGATGATTACCAATTTCAGTGGCAACGGCAAGAGGGTGTGCTATATCGACACCGGCAACCTGAAGAACAGGAGCCAGGTCGGGGAGAATTTACCACTCAATTTCCGACTTTCTTCCAGACTGCACTCATCGAGAAGCCGAAGTGACAGTAGAAACGTAATCTCACCAGCAAGTGCGTTTAGCATCACGTATGACACGGCGAGCAAGTAGCTCTCTTCTGCTTAAAATCAAGGAGTCTCTGTGGTTCTGTTATATGATACCTGCCCCATCAGCGCGTTTCAAACGTACTGCCCGAGCACAAGCAGGAGACCACCAAGGCACGCACTTCTGAGAATGCTTGCCCGAGGTTTGGGGAATAGAATGTGAAGCCGCTGTGAAGATGGAGGACGAAAAGAGATGTAAAACCTCATCAATGGAGGACGAGGAAGGAACCTCATGAAAGGCAGTAAGATGTGTGTAAAGGTCCCATTTCGCCCGGTCAAATTGCCAGCGTGGCTAACGAGGAGGTGGAAAAAACGAAGGGGACTTAAGGATGATTGGGAAATGATCGCTGTCATGTAAGTCCGGGAGGACAGACCAGGTGAAGTCAAGGACTGTTGAGGAAGAGCAGATGGAGAGATCGATACAGGAGAAAGAATGAGTTCGAGGATCAAAATGGGTAGGAGTACCCATATTTAAAACATGGAGGGGGAGAGAAGCAAGAAATGCCTCCAACTGAACACCACGGAGTCACAGTGCGACCTCCCAGAGAAAATGGTGTGCGTTAAAATCGCCAAGTAACA
>WNWK01041423.1:0-16459 GCA_009830355.1 Cherax destructor | reverse complement strand
ATGGGATTTTTTTGGGAAATATAGAGGTGGCTTTCCTAGTTTTGTGTAATAACTGTATAAGGTAAACATGTCATGTTGGTCAAGACAGTGGCCGGTTGGGTCATGTTATTATGTATGACAATGTATATAGGATGATGTTATATTTTTTTTTGTTTTAGTCACGTGATAAAAGTGACTTAGTGGTTCCCTTATGACATGTAATGTACGGTGTCGAGTTTAGACATGTACTTTGTTGTAGACATGGAGAGACATAATAACCTGTTATGTCTTAATGTTCTAAGGTTGTTTAAATATTCAAAGTTAAGGGGGGAGACAGGAGGGGTAACAGTAGGGCCTGAAATTTAATTTGAGGTATCTATTTAGAAATGCAAGATAAATAATCTGCACTTTATAGTAATGTATACTGTTTTTGTCTCTGGTTTGGTATGGAGAAACAGGAGAACTGGAGTAATCCTGGCACGTTTGGTGTCCTATGTGTTATTTTTTGTTACTACACATGTGTGTTGGTATGTGTAGGTATGGAAAAATATAAAAGCTGTACAATATGTAGGGTGCTTTGGGTGGGTTGTGGGTGGGGGATTATGAGGGTACATCTAGGAAGTTACCCTGGAGGAGGTTTAGATTTTCATGTACTGTTTTGTATTAATGAATGTTGTTGCATATATAGGCTTGTTTAGTTCAGGTGTAATGGAGGTGGATTGTAAAGAAATGTGCTGATTTTTATTATGTTCAGAGGTGTGGTTCTTGGTATGTATAATGTTAAGATTGATACAATTGCAACTTATGTATAATGTGTTTTTTTAATAAAATATAATTTTTTTTTTTATTAATTATAGGCAAAATCAAATGAAATCTTGCGGTCATCTTTACAGGCTGATAAACAGAACAGTCTACCAGCGCCATACTTCTCAAAATCGTAACTACAAGGTGGAGTGGCAACCTGACTAGTCAACCAGGAAACTGAACGGAGTTGTCGATTACTTTCTCTAGGCTGCCAGTTGCTGGTGCAATCTCATTGTGACTGCTGCTTCTTTGTGACAGCTCGTGTTCATTGATTATTAATAAGTTGGCTTCGGTTGAAAATATTTTATATTGTAAATATTGAATATAACGATCTTCTGAAGGTTGAATAGAAATAAATCATTATTTCTGAAACTTCTTTCCTTAGTGAGTAAATTTGGTGACTACTGCTGGCCGTTGTTTATAATACCACCCTGTACCGTACTTCCTGTACCCCTGTACCTCCCGCACCTCCTGTACCTCCCGCACCTCCTCTACCTCCCGCACCTCCTCAACCTCCCGCACCTCCTCTACCTCCTCTACCTCCCGTACCTCATCTACCTCCTGCACTTCCTCTACCTCCCGTACCTCCACTACCTCCCGTACCTCTTCTACCTCCCGTACCTCCTCTACCTCCCGTACCTCCTCTACCTCCCATACCTCCACTACCTCCCGTACCTCCACTACCTCCCGTACCTCTTCTATCTCCCGTACCTCCTCTTCCTCCAGTACCTCCTCTACCTCCCGTACCTCTCGTACCTGCTCTACCTCCCGTACCTCTCGTACCTGCTCTACCTCCCTCAACTCGTTATTATGCACGATACTGCACTATTGTTTTAATGATTATATATAAAGTATTGTTTGTCGTATGGGGAAAATGCTCCATAAAACTAGTGTAAATGGACGCGTCTCATGGTAAATGGACGCACATGAGACGGATTGAGAGAGCTGTGTGGCGTCACTAGTCTAGCAGTTGCTGGTGTGATGAAGCATGGAGTTAAACACATTTTTTTTTATTTAAAAAAACATTATTTACAATCATACATGACAATATGATACTATGAAAATCCAAAAGAGCAACAACATATAACCAAAAACACCACTAAAGGAAAAGTCTATGCACATTCAACTAATTAATACAAATCATGAAACCCCTTGTCTCCCCCTACAAACCTTCCCCCACACTACATAAAACTCCATGTTCATGATCAAGGGTTCAAAACATTGCAAATACAAAGTCAGAATATAACACTTAAGCTATGTCCATCATCAACAAAACCTTTACCAATACATACCATAGAAATGCCAACACATATATTGATTTTCCTAGAACCACCAATAACATTTCCAAAACATGTCTTCTCTCACAATGTCTATACACAAAACATAACATATAAGAATCAAAAATGAATGCACACAAGTACATTCCAATATGTTCAAGTATTAATAAACATATGTACCCCCCCCCCTAGGCTGAACCCACTTTTCTCTTGCATTGTAGTGGACACAATCATATGCTTATAACACATCATATAAAATTACAACTCCAATATAGTAGATTCCCTACCAAAACTAAAACAAATTATGCACAACCTGAAAGGTAACCACATCTACACAAGTAGACGTATCAAGAAAAACACTATGACCCACTTAACAGAGCCACACACAAGTGTGACATAGCACATATAATATATAAATAAGGCGAACATAATACAAAACATAGATATAAAGCAAAATTATTACACATCTTCAAAAGCCTTACATCTCGTTAAGGCGTATCAATATAGACATATAAAACAAAGCACACATGGTACTTTTTGTACACTATCCACTAAAAATACCTCACAGGTTTAGCACAAGTATAACAATAAGACTTTATAATTGCACAGTGCAACAGAACTATGGCTCACCATATGTCATCAGCTTCAACAAAATTCGCTTGACTCAGTGTTATGATTTTGACAACATAATCTGCATCCTATTACAAAACCATACCTCCGCAGATTACCTTGCAGTGCCAACCCTTCCTTCCTCAGGAAAGCCACTTTTATATTTCCCTGCCGTTCCACGTCAACCCTTCCCCAATTTTGCGTCCACCCATTCACACTCATTCATTCCCCTTCCAACATGTAAGTTTCAAAGAAAGCGTCACCCGTCGCCCATATAGTACTGCCAAATAAGTCTTCCATCACTTCCCTTCCATTTTGACCCCCACACACACCTCTACTAACACACACTTAATCCACTCACACGCCCAACCCAATCTGATCATCCCTCCCCCAGAGACCAGCCCTTTTTTCAGCTTCTCACCTCTCTCACCTCCAACAACTTGCCAACCGTCAGTTCCCTATAACTTACAGGGAAAACCCAATCCCATTTACCACCATATAAGTCCCGATTCCTACATTTCATCCTATACATTGTAGCTGCTATAGCCCTCAACCGGACCCCGCACTTTTCCTCTCTCAACCCCCATGATACATACACAAAATCTACTGTCAAATACATAAGGGCCCTCCTAACATCCTCACCTACACCCCTAATATCTAAACTCAAAATCCTCAAAGCTGAAATACCGCCCCACCCCCCATCAAACGTAAGACCCCACCAAACCAAGTCCTAACAGCCCCCAAATGTTCACAGAAGTATTCTGCGTGATAAGCTGTATCTTCCTCACCGCACCTTCCACATCGTGCAACCGCCACCAACCACATTCTATACAGTACAGCCCTTTAAGCAACCACACCACACAAAAAAACTAAAAATTACCTCCCGTACCCTCGCCTTCAACCTCAACCTACGCAACCCCCATATCTCCTTCCAGTTATACACAGGATACACAGCTTCCCCTCCACCACATCCCCCCCTCCCCTATTCTTCCTAGGACACTAGCGGTGACTCCCTTAGGTTCCCTCACAGCTATTAGACATTGCAACATATCCCCACACCCCACACCGCAACAACTCTTTCCCCCATCACCTCTTCAATTCATTCATTACCCTGTCCATCCGCCGCAATCCCTCCCCGCCCATCCTCACATAACAAAACTTCACATACACACACATCAGACGGACCGCTATATGTACAAGACCCAAACCTCCCAACCCTTCCTTTTGCATGACCACTTCCTTTCGCAACCAATGCCTCCCATACCCCCACACATACCTCAAAACCCTCCTTTCCAGGTCCATTACATCTTCCCACAACAATGGAAAAACCACCGCCACATGCCAGAACTACTGTACACTAAAGCATTTACCACTATCACACGCTGCTAAAGGGTCAAATCCCCCATCCTCCGTAAAGCACTCCCCACTACCCCCTCTGCATTCACCCTCCGAGCCTCTCTAGAATTATTCATAAAAACAACCCCCACAGACTTTTAACTGCCCTACAACAGGCCACCCATACCTCAACCCCATGCCACCCCCCACCCACATACCCACCTCCAACAATTTGGTCATACCTGCCGCCCTCCCAAATATACTGAGAATCTTACCCACATTCCAAAGGCCCTCCTCACCTCCCATCAAAACAGTAGTGTCGTCCACATACCCCACAATACCAGTTGCACACCCCATGGCACCTCTCCCTTCCCTAACCCCCACCTCAATCAAACTATAAAAGGGGTTCTGCAAACATGCAAACAAGATTTGCGACAAGGGACACCCCTGCTGCAAACCTTTCCCCATACTTACTGCTTCCCCCACAAGTCCATTCACTTGCACCCTCACAAGTGCATCCCTATACAACGTCTCCGCCCATCCAATTATCTCATCATCAAATCCCTGCTTCCGCATTATACTCCACAATATATCCCTTTCAACGCTATCATACGCAGCCTTCCAATCCAAAACCAGGACACCACCCCTTCTACCCTCTGTAAAATCCCTTATCCTCCCATATCCCTGATGCATACTGAACCCTGGGATGTCATATTGACCCTCCTCTATTACACATCCTATCACTCTTTTCATTCTGTTACCCATCACTTTCGCAAAAAATCTTAAAATCTGCACACATCATCGACAACGCCCTATAATCCCTAATCGTTACTCCTACATCACCCTTTTTAACTAATACTACCACCCCTGTGTGCTGTGCCCCCATACATCCCCTCTCTTTCATGCAATTGAACAACTGTACCAGACACTCCATCACCCCCCAATGCTCCACATAAATGTCATTAGGTATGCCATCCACACCCAGCGTTTTCCTTCTGCTCAAACCTTGCACAACCATCCACATATCATCTTCACTAATCATACCACCCAGACTCTCCCTGTCTTCTTTCTCCAACACCTGCACAATACCCTCCTATAGTATCCTCCCCTCCCTCCCACCCTCACTCCCCTTTGCAAATAACTCTCAAACCACTTACCTAGATATAAACTCATAGCCTCCGTTGTTTTCATCATCTGCCCCTTGACATACCCATCCATGTTTTCGCACACCTTTATCCCCATCACAGTCATTCCCTTCTGCCATTGCCGAAAATGCAGTAATACACAAGCTGATGGCCTATCACCCCATAACACATCTTCCATACCCCCATGCAACCTTACCGCATCAAATTTTTCATTCTGTATCTCCCACAACCGCCCTTTTAAATCCTTCATTTCTGCCACCTGAGGGATCCCCCCTCATAACAACGACCCAACTGCCCCTCTAAATTCTTCTGTAATCCATACCTCCAATGCTGTTCCTCCCGTCCCCTAACCTTATAAAATTCCCTAATACCCGGTTTTGCACACTGCTCCCACCACTTCACCACATCCCTACCCAATTTTCCTTTATCTCATATGTGTCCCCACCACTCTACAAATAGGTCCCTTCCCTCTTCCCTCACTAGTAATCTCACATTAAGTTTCCAATATCCCTGATACCATTTAACCATTCCTTCCCAACACATATTCACCAACACTCCCCTATGATCCGAAAAGCCCACATCTATATTTTGTACCCCACCCACCACCACATCCCTCGACATGTATACTCTGTCCAAACGTGCTGCATACCCCCTTCGAACAAAAGTGTTGTCCACCTTCCACTCCCACATCATCTACTACCCCAGCACTACCCAACACATCCCTCAAGACACTTAATACACACCCCACCCCCCTTGGTTCTACATCCTTCTTTCTGATAATGCAATTTCAATCACCCCTCATTACAGTAACTGCTGACAACCCTCCCATGAAATATACTAAGTGATCCCTTACAAACTCCTCTTTAATCTTCCTATTACTAGCAGCTGGCATATACACCCCAAAAAACTCACGCGCACCCCGCCCCATATCCCATCAACCCTCACAATCCTCCCCTCCCCACCTCCTCCCACAATAACAACTGAAAAGGACTGATCTCCTTCAACACTACTGCAGCACCACCGTTGAAACTACCAGAACTACCCTCATACACACGATAACCATGCAACATCAAGTCTGGCCCACACCTATGATTGTGCTCCTCTAAAAAACCTACGTCCACAGCATACCGTCGTAAAGTCACCTCAACCCACTTTTTCTTCACTTCTGCCTTTAGACCATTTACGTTAAACGTGATACACTTGAATATAATAAAGGGGGCTTTCCTTTGGACTTACTTGGTCTCTGCACTATACCCTTTGTTGAGACAGCCACCTTACTTATACTCTGCACTCCCCTTGCTCCTTCCAACCCCTGCAATCCTCCCTGACCCTGGTGTGGCACATCCACCCATACCTTCTTACAGGCCCTTTGGGCCTGTGTGAGGTCATCATCACTGTCTGTCACTCCCACCGACCTTTTACGCGATTCACCATTGACCTCCATGTCAGCCCCATTGTCCTCCTTGTGCACTGTTACCTTTAGCTCCAACCTACTGGGTTCTGAGCTGATCCCCACCTCTCCCCCTAAGCTACCTATAACACCCTCCACAGTCTCACCCGACTCCAAAACCACTTCATCCTGCAGACTATCCATCAGCCCACTCAGCACTTCTGGTAGTGCCACATCTATGCCTAAATCCAGAGCATCCCTCTGATTCTCTGACTCCACCACCACCATTGCCTGTGACACTTCAGGCAAGGCCAGACACACCTCCCATGAGTCTTTCACTAAGTCACTCCACTTCCTTCTCGGGGCCACAACCTCTTCATTCACCACTACACTTGACTCCACAGCCGTTACCTCCACCACATTCCTTCCACCATATCTTCGCTCCTGCCGCCTCTCACACACCGCGGCTACATGCTCATACGAGCCACAAATTTTACATGTCTTTCTTTGACCCGCATAGGTCACATATACTTGTGTCCTGAAGTCATCTATGATGACGTACGATGGTATTGCCCACTGTAGCATCATCTTAAGGTTGTAGGATCCTTTCGTTAGTCCCACATAGGGGCCTTCAGTCCATCAACCCATCGTCGCATAGTAGATCACACCAAAATCCTTAAAAACATTCCTTACATCCTGTTCATCTGCTTCAAAAGACAGATTCCTTATTTTGACCCAAGTATAATGCTTGGAGACATCCTTCGCTTCACCAGGTCACCACTAGAGGGCCAGCTCAGGTCAATCTACCCCGGCGAGAGCTGGTCAGTGAATGTTAAACACATTAGACTATTTGGTTATACTTTTCAGGTCATAGGCTAGTTTGGGTTATATTTGTGCTCACATGGGCCTTGCTGATATGGGCCTAGCCTTGTTGTTTGAGTGGGGCCGGTGTGTTTGGGTAAGATTTTGAATTAGTATACCACTTAACAAGAGGCTACGAGCCGACTAAGAGAGTGGGGTTATGTGGGCCATTCTGGTACCTAGTGCAGTGTTTATTTTCTGTATCCTAGCCTTGATTAATTAGTAGTTAGTTTAATATCTTTATTATGCACCCTATACCCATCCAGTGGGTGGTAGTCAAAAGATTACAGAGGTACATAATGGGTCCACTGACTGGACCCCAAAGTTATGATAGCTGAGCGGTGTAGTTGTGTATATTTTGTGACATGTGGTGAAGACAGGTTTTGTGTTGTATATATTTTGTCACTGATTAAAATAGTTTATGTTTATAAAGGTGGGTTTATATGCCCTTCCTAGCAATCAAAAAAAGTATTGACAACCTATTTAGCGCTTTTGTAAAGTTAAAATTGGGTTTATATGCCCTTCCAAGTAATCAAAAAAGTATTGACAACCTATTTAGCGCTTTTGTAAAGTTTCAAGACTTGAAGTAAGGTGGTTTATTTTTTCATATTTTTTTTATGCCTCTAGATAAGGCTTTTACCTCTCCCCTAGGCTCTAATACGGTGCCTGGTGGGTAAAGCTCTCGGTCCACACGGCGAGGGGCCCGGGGTTCGATTCCCGGAGAGGGTAGAAAAATTGGGCGTGTTTCCTTACACCGGTTGTCTATATTCCCCATCAGTAAAATGGGTACCTGGTTTTTTGTCGACTGGTGTTCGTCGCATCCTGGGACAAAACTGACCTGATTTCCCAGATATGCTCTGCATAACAAGCGGCTCTCTATATAGTAGTATGTCATTGATGTAAGCTAGGTCTGTATACCTTGTACATTTACTTGTTGAAATAACGATATTATTATTATTGTACATATTTTCCTAACATGAGGAACAATTCCGGGAGAATTATTAAGTGTGATAATTCAATTTTAAAAACTTGGGAAGTCAACACTGAGACGTGTGGTCTGGTGTTGGATAATGCATTCTTGTAATAATAATTATATAATATAAAGTAGTATTTGTAGTATGGGGAAAAAGCTCCATAAAGGTAGTGTTAGTGTTTAAGTGGACGTGAATTGAATGGTAAATTGATGCGTTTCATGGTAAATGGAGGCGTATGAGATGGATTAAGAGAGCTGTGTGGAGTCACTAGTTAAGGAGTTGCTGGTGTGGTATGATGGAGCTAGCATGGAGTTAAGTTCATTGGACAACTTTGTAATAATTTCCAGGCCATAGGCTGGTTTTGGTTATATTTGTGCTCACACTGGCCCCGGTATGAGTCTGGCCCCGTTGCTTGAATGGGGCAGGTGGGTTCAGATAAGATTTTGAAGTAAAAGAGCATTTAACAGAAACGTAGGGGCCGACTAGGAGAGTGAGGTTATGGGGGGTTCTATGTCCTAGCCTTAATTAACTAGTATTTTTAATGATATGTGATGAAGGCAAATTTTGTGTTGTATTTATATTGGTACTGATTATTATAGTTTATTTTTATAAAGGTGAGTTTATTTGCCCTTCCTGATAATTAAACCTAAAGTATTGACCACCTATTTAGCGCTTTTGTGAAGATACATGTGTGGCCTTATGTTTTTTTTGTTTTAATATTTTGCATATGCCCCTAAACAAGGCTTCTACCCCCAAGGCTCCATTATACTTTCGTAACACTCGTCTACCTAATCTACCTTCGTACTTCCTCTACCTTTCGTACCTCTTTTACCTTCCGTACCTCCTCTACCTCCCGTACCTCCTCTACCTCCCGTACTCCTCTACCTCCCGTACTCCTCTACCTCCCGTACCTCCTCTACCTCCGTACCTCCTCTACCTCCTTCACTATACTCCTCGATGTTGCTTCCCACCTTGCAGTTTAACTTATACCCTTTTGTTTTCCCCCTATCTTATATTGCATCTCCCTCTTTTCTCTTGATGCATCTCCTTTGTCCCTTCGTATCTCCTCTTTCTATTTTGATGCTTCGTCTTTCTCCCGTGCAGTCTCTCCTGTCTCTCAAAGTGCCTCCTTTTCTCCCTTTGTACCTCCCTTTGTCTCACTTGGTGCCTCCCTTTCTAGCTTTGCACCACCTCTTTCTTACTTGGTTCCTCCCTTTCTCCCTTTGCCCCACCCCTTTCTCACCTGGTGCCTCCCTTTGTATCACCCCTTTCTCACTTGGTGCCTCCCTTTCTTCCTTCGTACCACCCCTTTCTCACTTGGTGCCTCTACTTCCTCTCTTGATGCCTACCCTTTCTTACTTGATGCAGCCCTTTTCCTGCCTTGTTCTGTTCCTGTCACTCTAGCTGCCTTGTCTTTCCTATTTTGTGCCTTCCCTTTCTTCCTTTGTGCCAACCCTTTCTTCTGGCGTCTTTTCATGTTTCCCTCATCTGTCTAGATCCTTCCCCTACCTCCTCCAGATCTCAGTTCACGACATTACCGCCACGGTCCTGTAACTTGAAGCAGCAACAACAAATTCTGCAATATACGAGCCTCTATAAACTCCCATCTGGTGGCCACTCTACACCACCCAGACTTTCTCTGAGACGCCACAGCTGTACTTGCGTTGGAGGAAAAATGAAAAGAGAAGGTTGGAAATGGAAGTGAAGGGAGAGGTAAACCAAAATAACAGAGGAAAAAGCAAGCAGAAATGGGAAATATGATGATTTTTTCTAAATAATAAGAAACATGAGAAAGAAAAACGAAAGGAAAGGAAAAACATAATGAATATAGAGAAAAGTTTGGGAAGGTTAAAATCAAAATGAGAAAGAAATTAAAAATGGAAAGAATGATGCAAAATAGACGAAAAACTAAAATGCGAAAAGAGGAAGAACAATATGAGAAGTGAGAGAATGAAACAACTAAGTCGTCAGTCAGGATCAACACTCTCAGAAGTAAGGGAACAACAACGTGTAATTTTAACATTTGCATGAATGTCATTTGGTGAGCGAGCCAGAATGTGTGAAATACGAAGACAGCCACCGTCACAAGGAAGACAGCCACCGTCACAAGGAAGACAGCCACCGTCACAAGGAAGACAGCCACCGTCACAAGGAAGACAGCCACCGTCACAAGGAAGACAGCCACCGTCACAAGGATGACACTGACACTGCCTCGAGACTCTCCCTGGGTGACTTGAAAGTTGTTGAATTGTTTACGAGAATAATTAAGAGTAAATCTTGATAGCTTCAGCACTTGGTCCTCTGGTCATAGTCATTCATTATGCATCATGTTAATCACATCATATTGGTGTCATATTTCTTAGAGGAACACTTGTTATATATCATGGAACTATGTAGTCTAATATGCATATTTTTGTTAAAAGCTTATTCTGTTTTTACAGAATACATTCTATTTTTTTATCGAATACCTTAAAACCTAACATTCATCGAAGAATGTAGTATACCCATATCTTTAATAAATTATTCATATTAATAAATATATATAAGAAGAAGATATATAAGAACACAACAGATAATATTGTATAATTAATAAGACACTTCATATAGCCATTTATATATTTCATTAATTTAACTCCCATTTTTAAATTAACTATATTATAAAAGTCAAATGTTTCACTATTCGTCCTGAATAGATAAAATTGGGCAATTAGCAAGAACTCAGTTAAAATTAAGTCCTCTCTAAAATTTTCTATTTTACGTTTAAAGATATATTTTTTCATTTATTTTAATGTAAAAATTAATAATTTTGCGCTAAAAGAACCATAGAAAACTTACCTAACCTTATTATAACAAGCGCAATTTAATTTAACCTAATCCAACTAAATATATTTGAAATAAGTTTAAAATAATTTAATAATAAACAAACTCAATGAAATATTTTTTTTCGTTAGGTTCAGAATGTATTTTTGTGAAATCATTACCTGGAGTTTACCTGGAGAGAGTTCCAGGGATCAACGCTACTGCGGCCCGGTCTGTGACCAGGCCTCATATTAGATCAGAGCCTGATCAACCAGGCTGTTACTGCTGGCCGCACGCAGTCCAACGTACGAATCACAGCCTGGCTGGTCAGGTACCGACTTTAGGTGCCTGTCCAGTGCCTGCTTGAAGACAGCCAGGAGTCTATTGGTAATCCCCCTTATGTATGCTGGGAGTCAATTGAACAGTCTTGGGCCCCTGACACTTATTGTATTGTCTCTTAACGTGCTAGTGCCACCCCTGCTTTTCATTGGGGGGATGTTACATCGTCTGCATACACAAATTTTCGCTTGACTTATTCGGCAAGAAGAACGTTGCTATTTAAGCCAAAAACTCAAATGTTACCTAATCGACACGACATATATATATATATATATATATATATATATATATATATATATATATATATATATATATATATATATATATATATATATATATATATATATATATATATATATAAACGTATATGAATAAAAGAGGGTGAAGAAGGTAGGAAAGATGGTACCAAGACACAAATGTTAAAAGTAAGTGATGATATTTTTGGAAGCGGTTGTTGTATTTGTTCAATACATACATGAAAAGTGAAGGTAGCCAGAGACTGGCAAAGAACATGCATAGTTTCTTTGAAGTGTATGCAAATAAGCCTCTTGAGTATATGAAGTACAGGTAGAGTTGAGTCATTATTGAAAGAATTAAGGCTAAGGAAGAGAGTATTATTGCTGATGAAAAAGGTGGTTTTAGGAAGGGTAGTTTTCGTTGCTTTAATGGATTTAGAAAAGTCATTTAGTAGGGTGGATAGTTGAGCGATGTGGTAGATGTTGCAAGTGTATGGAATAAGTAGTAGGTTACTAAAAGCAGTTAAGAGTTTTTATGTGCACAGTGAGGCTGAGGTTTGGGTATGTAGAAGAGAGGGAGATTATTTGTCAGGAAAAGTAAGCTTTAAACAGGGATGTGTGATAACACTATGATTATTTAACATTTTTATAGGTGGAGTTGTGAAATAAGTAAATGATAGGTTGTTGGGTAGAGATGTTGGATTGAAAGATGAATCTAATACAAAGTGAGAGTTGTCACTGTTTCTTTTTTTCCTATGACATTTCTTTAGGGAAATTCTGAAGAGTAGTTCCAAAGATTGGTAGACGAATTTAGGAGGATAAGTAAAACAGAAAAAATAAAATTTAACTTAGAAAAGATCAAGGAAAAATTTAGGCAATGAAAGATTGAAAATCAGATTAGAATGAATGACAATGGAAGAAGTGAGTGTGATCAGATATTTGGGAGTGGACTTGCCGGCAGATGGGTCCATGAAAGAAGAGGTGAACGACAGAATTGATGAGGAAAAAGTGTGCTTGGGACACGAAGAATGTTATTCATAGAGGCAAAAGGGAATACACTTGAACATAGTGATGCCAACACTCTGAGATAGGTAAGAAGCACGAGTTTTTAACATTGCAACGAGGAGGAGGCTGCAGGCAATGGAGATGTCGTGTATGAGGGCAATGTGTGATGTTTATATTTTGCAAAGAATTCGTAGAGATTAGAAGGAGATGCAGGGTTACTGAAAATATTATTCAGAGGGCTGTAGAGGTTAGGAAATTATAGAGGATGGGACAAAATAAAAAGACTAGGAGGGTGTATACATCTGTAGAGGAGGAATAGTGTAGGTATCCTCCTGGAAAGAGCGGCAAATAAAGAAGGTTTTTGTGTGCAAGGAGCTTGGACATCCAACACACATGTGTAAGCATGTTTAGTTTTATAATTAAGCATGCTGTTGGACTGTGAGAAATATAACATATTCAAAGGGACTTGTTAGCCTGACTTAGGTCTTGGTAGGTGAAAGTACAGCAATTACCAAGTTCCACATGTACCAAATTGCAACATCCTCACCCCTCCTTTTGGGTGAGGAAGTTCCAGTTGGGAGGGTCATCTGTACTTTAATGTAGACACACCTCTGCCAAGACAGTGAGAGAATGAATGATGATGAAAGTGTTTCTTATTTTTCGGGTCATTCTACCTCGATGGGAGACACCCGGTGGGTGTATTAAACAAATACGGGTATAGTATGCATGGAGAATCACGCACAAAATGTAGTACAGATTAATTACACTACTAACTTTTCTCACTAGGGGCGCATAAACTGAACAACCTGGACAGTCTATGCAAGACTTACATATCACATAATTGGACATCAACAAAATATATTTTAAAACTTTGTGCACAACGTACGTCATGCCCAACGACAATTCGAAAATAACAGTAGTTAAAGCGACATCTGACCCGAAGCTATTGTACAGCCACATCAGGAGGAAAACAACAGTCAAGGACCAGGTAATCAGGCTGAGGAAGGAAGGACGGGAGATCACATGAAACGACCGAGAATTATGTGAGGAGCTCAATATGAGATTCAAAGAAGTTCTCAAAGAGGAGACAGAAGGGACTCCAGAAAGATGGAGAGGTGGGGTACACCATCAAGTGTTGGACACAATACATACAACCGAGGAAGAAGTGAAGAAGCTGCTGAGTGAACTAGATTCCTCAAAGGCGATGGGGCCGGATAACATCTCTCCATGGGTCCTGAGAGAGGGAGCAGAGGTGCTATGTTTACCACTAACAACAATCTTCAACACATCTATCGAAACAGGGCGACTACCTGAGGTATGGAAGACAGCAGATGTAGTCCCAGTTCTTAAAAAAAAGAACACAGACAAGAAGCATTAAACTACAGACCAGTGTCACTGACATATATAGTATGCAAAGTCATGGAGAAGATTATCAGGAGAAGAGTGGTGGAGCACCTAGAAAGGAATGAGTTTATCAACGACAACCAGGACGGTTTCAGGGACGGGAAATCCTGTGTCAAAAACCAAACCTACTGGAGTTCTATGACAGGGTGACAGCAGTAAGACGAGAGAGAGAGAGAGAGAGAGAGAGAGAGAGAGAGAAAGGTGGGTAGTGTGTTTTCCTGGACTGTAAGAAGGCGTTTGACACAGTTCCACACAAGAGATTAATGCAAAAGCTGGAGGACCAGGCATTGAGAACAGGAAGGCACTGCAATTGATCAGGGAATAACTGTCAGGAAGACAACAGCGAGTCATGGTATGTGACCAGGTGTCAGAATGGGCACCTGTGACGAGCCTGGTTCCACAGGGTCAGTCCTAGGACCGGTGCTGTTTCTGGTATATGTGAATGACATGACAAAGGAATAGACTCTGAAGTGTCCCTGTTTGCAAATGATGTGAAGTTGATGAGAAGAATTCAATCGGACGAGGACAAGGCAGAACTACAAAGAGATCTAAACAGGATGCAGGCTTGGTCCAGAAACTGGCTCCTGGAGTTCAACCCGACCAAATGCAAAGTCATGAAGATTGGGAAGAGCAAAGAAGACTGAAGACGGGTACAGTCTACAGGGCCAGAGACTGCATACCTCACTCAAGGAAAAGGACCTTGGGATGAGTATAACACCAGGCACATCTCCTGAGGCATACATCAGCCAAATAATTGCTGCAGCACATGGGCGCCTAGCAAACCTTAGAATAGCATTCCAACATCTCAATAAGGAATAGTTCAGGACACTGTACACCGTGTATGTTGGAGTATGCAGCACCATTTTGGAACCCACACCTATCCAAGCACATAAAGAAATCAGAGAAAGTGCAAGGTTTGCAATAAGACTGGTCCAGGAGCTGAGGGCATGTCCTCGAAGAAGGTTATGGGAAATCGACATGACGTCACTGGAGGACAGGAGAGATTGGGGATATTATAACGACATATAAAATACTGAGAGGAATCGACAAGGTGGACTGAGACAGGATGTTCCAGAGATGGGACACAAAAACAAGTTGGAAGTTGAAGACTCAGATGAATCACAGGAATGTTAGGAAGTATTTCTTCAGTCACAGAGTTGTCAGGAAGGGGAATTGTCTGGGAAGTGATGTAGTGAAGGCAGGATCCATACATAACTTTAAGAAGAGGTATGATAAAGCTCATGGAGCAGGAAGAGTACCTAGTAGCGGCCAGTGAAGAGGCGGGGCCAGGAGCTGTGAAACGACCCACGCAACCACAACTAGGCGAGTACATTTTAGAATATGAAACTGCAGTTAGAAGACTTCCTAATTATGCACAGTGAGAAGATTGAAAAGGTGCAAACGTTTGCATCCAGACTAGTCTAGGAAATAGTTATGAATTATTACAAGACTTAAGGAATTTTACATGACGACCCAAGAAGAGGAATATATTTGCCTCCTCTTATATTTTAATACACAAGAATGCTAAATATAATTCAAGACTATTTAAAAATATAAGACCAAGAATGCCTCTCGTAAACAGATAAATGCCTCCCTATTATTTTTTCCTTTTCTCCTCCTCTCCGCCACGCTATTCCTTTAACTGATATCTTTTATTTTTCTTTCTCTTTCCTCCACTTCTTCCCTTCTCCTCCTTCAGCTCTTAAGCTTTCCTCCTGAACACTTGAAAGTTTTCTCAAAAAGACAACAATTACTAAAAGAACTTTTGATATATTCACGTAAAAATTCCCCGACAACTTCCTTCATATCTGGTGTCCCGAAACCTTTAGTAAAGAACTGTTTCATCATTGAGGGACAAGTTTCTCGAGTTGTGTGCACCAGGGCGACGAATTGTAGGTGTAGTTTCCACTGGGGATAGTGACCTGTGGGTTTGTTTGGATGTTAGGAAATCAGGGAAGGAAATCTTGGGTTTATATCTTACAGGATACAATATCAAGGAGCTGTAAACCATACATAACTAGAAGGCAGGGTTTCAGGGTCAATAGCCACCAAGAACAGGAGAAATGGGAGCCATATCCAGCGAGAGTAGTGTCCGTCTGGAAATGGAGACTAGTGTTCGTATACTCTACGGGAAACTAAAATTGATAGTCGTATCCACCAAAGAGTGGATCTAAGAGTAGTATCCACCAAGGAAACTGATCGGTTGATCGTCTTCACCAGAAGAAGAGATCTGGAATACATATTACCCGCCAAATGAAGGGCATCCTCTAGTCGAAATCTTGGAGAGTACACTGAGGTCGTA
>WNWK01041422.1:0-16459 GCA_009830355.1 Cherax destructor | reverse complement strand
TTTGCCTATGTCCTTAAGGAAGTTAAAATGCACTCTTTCCCCATGGGCCAAGGGTCTCCAAGCCTATGTGAACAAACATATAATGATGGACAAGTTCTAAGTATTTTCTAAACTTTTTGGACTCCCTGAAGCTGGCAGCTGCCCCTCCTTCCTTCCAGTGTAGATGCACATGAATAATCCCACACCACCTGCTTGCCGTCTGTCCAGGCTTGAATGATACCATCTAGGCACTTTTGTTTACCAACCGATATGCATAGTTGGGGTGGCTCTCTTATTGCTGGGCATCCAGCTGTTGTAAGACTACTCTTCATGATGTTATTAACCTCTTCATGCCTTGCAATCTTTCCCTCGGATCTACAGTAAACAAGACCGTGGCACCCGAATCGGTCTGCTGATTCACTGCCACAAATACGCCTGTGCTCGGCAAGAATTTGGTCTGCAAGTCGAAGGGTAACACCAATGAGGATTGTCTGTGGATCGAGGTGTTTGCCAAGGAAGGAGTTGGGAACAGCCAACAGAAAGTACCCTGAATGAGGAGCTCTCACTGCAATGAGGCATGCTATATCCTTCCATGACACACTCTGAAGCATTGTTGAGGCTATATTCTTCACTACTGGGCCATTCCAGTGTGACTCTTTGTAGTTGTTGTTGGGCGCAGGTCTGGTTTCGAAGTTCATTACATTATCCCAGAGTGTAACTATCACCGAACTTTTGGTCATGGACTCCAACTTTGTCCCTATGGTGTTCAGGGAGAATCGCTGCTACAAGTCCACTGAATGCAACACGTGAGGACAGCAAAGCAGGTAGTGCAATCTGTGATGCCCTACAGACACCAATGCCTCCCAGTCTGACTGGAAGTGTAGCTTGGTCCCACTGCCCATCTTCCAGAGTAAAGTTGAGTACTTTCGTGAAAATATGCCTCAGTATACTGTCATATTCATGCAGTATAGGGTTATTATATGACTTGCACATCTTGGAAATATGTTAACCTGGGCAGACTTAAGCATTCTATGAGAAGGTACAAGGCATTGTGGGTGTCTATATATATATATATATATATATATATATATATATATATATATATATATATATATATATATATATATATGCAAAAAGATCACAGTAAACAGGTGATATCACAATATGCAAGACAACCACTATGAAAAATAGAAGAATTCCAAGCGTTTTCGTGACTACTCACATTATCATAGTTCCTTGATAATGTGATTAGTCAGAAAACACTTGGAATTTTCTATTTTTCATAATGGTTGTCTTGCATATATATATATATATATATATATATATATATATATATATATATATTCGGCCAGAAATCAGTGTTTGTGAATATTTCGCCTGTTCTGCGAATTCCTAGCATTGTAAAAATCTCTAGTTGTGTCGATGCATGAAGGGATGAGATAAAAAGCTTTAAGCCACCTGCCTGAAAGATGGCTGCCTTGGATCAACGTCTAGCGTGAGCTGGGAGCCAAGGTATTGGACCAGTGTGTTACGGTCGGTAAAGCACTACGTTCCTTGTTGCAAGGTTCGTAGGTTCGAGTCTCCTTCGGCCAGAGATCAGTGTTTGTGAATATTTCGCCTGTTCTTGCGAATTCCTAGCATGCATAATATATATATATATATATATATATATATATATATATATATATATATATATATATATATATATATATTATATATATATATATATATATGTCGTGCCGATTAGGTAAAACTTGCGATTTTGGCTTAAATAGCAACGCTCACCTTGCCATATAAGACAAGTGAAAATTTGTGTATGCAATAATTTCGCCAAAATCATTCTGAACATAACGAAAAAAATATATTTCATTGTGTTTGTTTATTATTAAATTAATGTTAACGTATCTAAAATATATTTAGTTGGGTTAGGCTAAATTAAATTGCGCTTGTTGTAATAAGGTTAGGTAGGTTTTCAAAGTTTCTCTTGGTACAAAATTATAAATTCTTACATTAACATAAATGAAAAAAAATATATCTTTAAACGTATAAGAGAAAATTTTAGAAAGGACTTAATTTTAGATGAGTTCTTGCTAATTGACCAGTTTTACCTAATCGGCACGACATATATATATATATATATATATATATATATATATATATATATATATATATATATATATATATATATATATATATATATATATATATATATATATATATATATATATATATATATATATATATATATATATATATATATATATATATATATATATATATATATATATATAGTATATATATATTTAATAATAATAACAAACACAATGAAATATATTTTTTCGTTATGTTCAGAATGATTTTGGCGATTTTTTGCATACACAAATTTTCACTTGTTTTATATGGCAAGGTGAGCGTTGTTATTTAAGCCAAAATCGCAAGTTTTACCTAATCGGCACGACATATATATATATATATATATATATATATATATATATATATATATATATATATATATATATATATATATATATATATATATGCAAGAAAACCACTATGAAAAAATAGAAGAATTCCAAGCGCTTTCGTGACTACTCACATTATCAAGGAACTATAACAGGAAACATGACAAGAAGGGCTTATATAAGGGGCGAGACTACACCTCACAGTCACATCACACTAACAAAGACTACACCTCACAGTAGCGTAACATCGCACGACTCTGTGAAGAGGAACATAAGAAAGGACCTGAAACTCTTCCCAAGAATTAAGATTAGTCCAATTTATCATTAAATTCTTCCCAAATTTTATTAATTATAAATGAATCCAATTTATATAAACCAAAAGAAATATTCATATTATTTTCAAAACTGCTTTTAATGAAACATGATTCTATTATATTTCCTCAACCATGGACTTGCTTGATACAACCTTCTCAGCATTTTGAAAATCAATTGGATGGTTAAAATCTCTCACATGAATAAATAGAGCATTAGAATCTTGTCCAGTTCTAATGCTATATTTATGTTGTTTTAATCTTAGTTCAAGACTTTTACCAGTTTGACCATAATAAACTTTATCGCATATTTTACAGGGAATCTTATAGACACATCCGTCAGCATTTTGGGGGAATTTTTATCAAAAGTCTTTTTTACTTTATCAAGATTTTTAAATACAACTTTGATATTAAAATTCTTAAGAAAGGAAGGCATATCAACCAAGTTTTCATGGTAAGGGAGAACCAATATATTTTTGGTTGAATAAGGTTGGTTGTCCCTTTTTGGATCAGAGATTTCTGATTCAGATTCAAATACAGAGAGCATACTGTCACAATTAGGAAGTATGTCGCTAATTGACGACGTAGGAGAGAGAGCAACTCAGGTAGAAGTGTCTGAGCCTAGTGTAACTCAGTTCACTCTCACACCCTCCCGCTTGACTCAGACATTAGTACAGAGTGTAGCTGGAATTATGACGCAGCCTCATACTAGCACCATTTATGCTACACCTGTGTCTACTTATACTAGACCTGATCTAGACTCTATTGAGATGACTGGACTAGGTGCCTGACCTAAGGCACGCCCAGATAAACCTGTTCATTTTCCTACTTCTCCATTGCCCACTGATCCTATCTCTCAGGAACAGTTCGAGAGGATGGAACTCCTAATATTGTTGCAGACTGCACAAACTGAGGCACAGAGGAAACTGAATGAGGAAGAGTTCCATAGAGAAACTGTTCGTTTCGAGAGACAACAGATTAATAGATCTGATAAACCAAGTAGTACAACAGAGGATACATTTAACGTGCAGAAAGCTGCCTCGATGGTTCCTAAGTTCTTTGAGAGTGACTTAGACACGTACTTTGATGTGTTTGAGAACCAGGCATGTACTATGAATTGGCCACGTAAGCATTGGGCTACATTGTTGCACACAGCTTTGACTGGCAGAGCACAAACATGTACTGCTGCTTTGCCATTTGCCAAATACATTGACTATGACACAGTCAAGGAAACCATTCTCGAGACATATAATTTGTTACCTATAAGTTATCAACGTTCATTTCGTACGTTACAACGACGACAAGGTCAAACTTGTGTAGAGTTTGCCCGTGATAAAAGCTTGCATTTGTGAGGTGGTGCAGGGCCTCGAATTGCAAAATTTATGCCAGCCTCGTGCAGCTGTTGCTGCACGAAGAATTCAACAATTGTATGTCTGCTGATGTACAAGAATATCTGATCGATCACACTGCCTCAGATATTCTAGAGACTGCAGCATTAGCTGACAATTACGAAATTTCTCACAAATTTGTACGTACTAAATCAGAGAGAAACAAGGTAACTAAAAATTGTCCTAGGAGTTTGCAAACCAACTCAGCTAATCAGTGCCGGCCTAACATTCCTGCTACTGTAACTTCTCGTATCTTCATCAGGAAATCTGACATTCCTGAATCTGTCTCTGGAGCAAGACAGAAGTCTAATACTGAGAAGAAGAAAGTTAAATGTACCTACTGTCTTAGGAAAGGTCATACTAGAGGGTATTGCTACAAATTAGAAAGAGATATGAGAGACGATCGTGAGGTTGGTGCCCCCACTCAAGTCGTATCCTCTTCGGTGCAAAAAGGGCACGAATATCCTAGTAATACTTCTGAGCCTGCTGTTTTGGAGAATGTTACTCAGAATAGATGACAAGCGTCAGACTTGTATCCGACGAAAAGATTCGTTCAGCAATGAGTCCTTACTTGTCGAGAGGCAAAGTAGGGCTTGACGAATTACACAATAATATTGTTTATGAGAGAAGTGTAGATAACCTCCTAATTCATAGCCTAATTAATTATATTTAAATTTATTTACTTTGATACCCTAGAAGTTTTATCTTTGTTAATAAACTAATTAAATTCATTTCTTTGGTTAGTACCCTCTCAGTTGAAATCATATGATTCTTTTGAATATTACGGATAACTGGACCAGGATACTGACTACTTGTTACAAAAACCCAGTAACAGGCTGAATGCTAAAGGGGCATTCCTTTCTAGTGTTCTTTTGTAATAGGCTGCTTCAATGAACCTGGGGTCTTGAGCTCCTAGCGCACCTCAGAAGCGTTCGGGGATAATCTTCTTGACTAGTCCACTAGAAGCCAAACAAGAGGACAGAAATGCAGGTAAAGCTACCTGCATTGCCTTGTTCACCCCTATACCTCCCAGTTGCACTGCAAAAGTTGCCTGATCCCATTGCTGATCTTCCAGTGACAGATTCGTTGCCATCTTACAGATACATCTCAGGAATGAGTCATATTCCCTGAATGTTGGATTGTCGAAAGAGGGTGGGCACCTCAGGAAGTGAGTCTTAGCAGGGTGAGGAGATAGAGGGCATCATGGGCATCAAGATCCCTTACTCTCTCCTCCATTGTCTTCTAATCATTCAGTTCGTCCTTGAGGACCGTGTCGATGGCCTGATGACCCAGCGGTGCTCCCAAGAGAGTGCTGTTGGATGGAGTGGTAGTAGAGACTTCCGGGAGCATTGTTCGCACAGCTCTGATTATTTCCTGGTTCGCTGTGATGATTACACACTTGAGGATGAGTGTAGGTCCTCTAGCAGGGACTCTTTAGTACCTGCCAGAGTCACATCATCCAGGTACCGGATGTTGAGCTCGCTGCGTAGGCTGGAAGTTAGTTCTCTTACTGCCAAGCAGAAGAGAAGTGGAGCGAGTGGATCACCCTGCTGAACACCCTATGATGAAGGAATTTCATGTTCACCAACAAAATAATTGGGGGGTTTGCTGTAGCCAGCTGAAATGAAGGGAAAAAGACTGGGGAACCGATCCCAAACAGCTGGCAAGGCATTTTTAAAATCTATATTGACAACGGTCTTGTCTCACGGTAGGTCCCTGATGTAGGCCCTTGCTGCATGAGCTGCCGCTTCATTGCCTTGAGAGACCCCAAAGCCCAGTTGGTTTGGCTGGAATAAACTGGTGGCTTCCATGCGCATGTATCTTTCCGCTGCTTTGGCAACGAGACGGCGAAGAGTGTTATAGACAGCAATGGGTCTGATTCCCCCATCCTTTTTCTTCAAAGCGCATAATGAGGCTCCAAAAAAGAAAGGTTTAATTTCATCTGGAATCCGACCAGCTAGACAGTTGTTGACGAAGGTTGTTAACTCAGAGAGAAGATTTAATGCAGCTGTGCTGAGAACTGGATTTACCATCTCTTTGATGTGTTGTGGTCGAATTCCAATGTAACCTCTTGCAGATCCTGCTGGAAATGACACTATCGCTTTATAGACTTCTGATTCTGGCAAAATTAGTTGTCCAGTGAAAAGATCTTTCTCAGAGTTGTTGTAACGACTCTGGTGTCCCTGGTTGGGTGCTTGTTTCTTAGTGCTTGGGCTGTCGCCTCATCTTTGGGACCAATAATGTCGTCACTTGTAATTATTATGATTGCTCCTACTGTGTTACCTTTTTCGATATTTTTGCTAACCTGTGCTTAGATTTTCTCGTTTTCAGTGGAATTGTTCTTGGGTCTACCTCTGTGATTCCTGCAACGATGGGGCAGGACACAATTATCTGATCTTGGGTAGTTGCGCACTGCCTTGATGACTGATGTGGTTAGCAATTTGCTGCATCTTGCAGGAACTGCAAGACAGACATTGCCGAACAGGAGTAGGTTGCACCGATCCTTAATGGTGCCTCGGGTTTCTAAGTTGGTGGAACCTCCATTCACCTGCTTGAGAAGGTCTGTGAATTTTCCTGCCGCATATGGACGAGCCGCTTTAGATATGTGAGATAGGGTACTGCTAGCAGTGGATTTGAATGCCATCAGAAGATCTTTAAAACTGAGGAGGTTACTATTGGAAGTTTCACCTGTCTGTGGAGGTTGTAGGCTGCTCTCTGCAGGGACCATATGTGATCCAGCACATCCATTGTGTGCATGTATAAGGCCATTCCTGTTGAGTGTCCGATGCGCTCCATACACCTGACATGTGCCTCTTCTTTTATTGTTGGGTGCACTGTTTTCCTGGGTTTGTGGTTGGCTAGCTGCATCATCTGCCATACCTCAGTCTGTGTGATAAGCTTGGGCAGAAGGGAAAATACCATTCGTGGGTGGAGTGTCATACGACGACGGGATATTCATGGTGGGGGTGGAGAGTGGTGGGGGACAGCGTAGGCCGAGATGTGGTTTAACAGTCTCAAGTCCTCGTGGTGTGGTTGGCGGGGGAGGGAGGAGGTGGAGGTGGAGTGAGGGAATATTGGGGGAGGGGTGATGACCTGGGGAGGCAGGCCTGGCAGAGTTGTCCACTCACTCACACATTGTACTCACCTAATTGTACTCACCTATTTGTGGTTGCAGAGGCAAAACATAGCTCCTGGCCCCGCCCCGCCCCGCGTGTGTGTGCATTGGTAAATAAAAGACCGATGGGTAGACTTAAGGCTGTGCATGTTTATAGAGATGCCACAAATAGATCATATCACTTTTTAGTTGTATCTACAGTGAGAGTAAAAGATATATGAGATACAAGGAAAATGGCATCAGCAAGTAAGAGAGAGGTGAAGGTTAATAAACTAGAGGAGGTGGGAGTTAGGGTAAGATATAAACAAGTATTGGAAGAAAGATGGGCTAGTGAGAGTGTCGGCATTGAGGTTGAAGAGGTATGGAGTAGATTAAGAATGTAGTGTTCGAGTGTTCAGTGTAAGTGTGTGGTTACAGGAAAGTGGGTGAGGGAGGGAAGAAGAACGCTTGGTGGAAGGATGAGGTAAACAGAGTAGTAAGAGAGAAATTGTTTGCTTATGAGAGGTTTTTTCAAAGTGGAAGTGATATAAGTAGGGAGGAGAATATGGAGAGAAAAAGAGAGGGGTAAGAGAGTGATGATGGAATGTAAAAGGAGAGCAAATGAGAGAGTGGGTAATATGAAGAATAAGAAAAGGTTTTCTACTGAGATTATTAATTTAAGAAAGCCTAGGGAACAAATGGATTTGACACTCAAAAAATAGGAGAGGAGGGTTATTGGATAGAGAGTTGGAGGTATCAGGAAGATGGGGAGAATATTTTGAGGAACTGTTAAATGTTGATGAAGATAAGGAAGCTGTCATTTCGTGCACTGAGCAGGGAGGTTTAACATCTTGTAGGAGTGAGGAAGAGCCAGATGTGAGTGTGGGGGAGATGCGTGTGACTGTGGGTAGAATGAAAGGGGATAAAGCAGCTTGGGTTGAACGGTTTAAGAGAGATGTAAAGAGTGTGTACAAGGATACTTTTGGAATGAATGATGCTTTTATTCAATAAATGTATGAAAGAGGGGAACGGTACCTACGGACTGGCAGAGAATATATGTAGTTCCTTGTATATAGCCTAAGGGGACAAAAAGAGTGTAAAAATGATAGGGGAATAAACCATACACCTGGTAGGTGTATGGTAAAATTATTATTGATAGAATTAAGAGCAAGATGGAGAGCAGGATTTCAGATGAACAAGAGCATTTTAGGAAGGGTAGGGGAGGGGGTGTAGACAAAGTGTTTACAGTGAAGCATACAGGTGAACAGGATTTAATGGGAGAGGAAACAGTAAATGAAAGAGAACTCAGTAAATGGGAGAGAAAACAGTAAACAGAGAGAAAACAGCAAACAAAAAGAAAAAAATCAATGGGAGAGAAAACAGTAAATGGTGAGAGAAAGCAGTAAACGGGAAGAAAACAGTAAAAGGAACAAAATAGTTAATGGGAAAGAAAACAGTAAATGAGACGGAAAACAGTATATGGGGAGAAAACAGTAAATGGGAGAGAAAATGTCAAAGTACATCTTGTCCAGCATCTTTGATATTTAACATGCAGATACCAACGTTCTAAGGTACATACCTCGATATCTAGATGAAACTATTTCGCATTTCCTTATTGTTAGCTAACAATTCGTTTACTTAACCTAAGTTCACCTAAACAAGCCTAAGCTAATCAGATCAAATGAGTCCTAAAACTCACAGGCCAGTGCGCTTACCACTCTGATCCATGATTTGTTTTCATTCTTTTTATCACGATTTCGTGAGTTAAACTTAACCTAACCTATCAAACATTAGTGGGCAGATTAATTGGGAGAGGAGTAATTTTTTTTATTATCTCATTATGTCATCGTTTCCGGCATAATTAACATATTTTGGGTTCTTTTTTACAGAAGAGTTTGTTAGCAACAATCCAGCTGTAATGTTACCCTGTGACTAGTCAGTTCTACATCAGCTGTTGTTCTGTAAGGTTATTCTGGCAAGTGTGCTTCGTGAGAGAATGTGGTTTCAACAAATTCTCCCCTACATTTCATGATTACTGCTGAACTTTACTATGAATGTTACACCTAGGAAGTGTTCAAGTGTTGTAGCTCTTAGAAAACATGATGATTTGAGTATCAAGTAGATCGCCCAAAATTTGAGCTTAGCAAAGTCAACTGTTGGTCAAAATTCTGAAGAGAGCTGATGACACTTGTGACTGTGGAGGAAGATGTGGAAGAAAATGCAAGACAACTCCTCGCAATGAGAAATTGTGTGAAGAATCCCTAGAAAACCAACAAAGATCTAAAGAGGGATTTGGTTTTAGCTGGCGTAAATGTTGATTCTTCAACTGTTCGAATGAAGAGTCCTTGAAGTTGGCAGAACTGCCAGAAAGCTGGTAAAAAATATTGACTGCTGTTTTCACGGACAAATAGCTTCGGCGGGCACCTGATCATAAGGGATGGAGGACAGTTGAATGGATAAAAATAATATTTTCAGATTAAGTGCATTTTGAAGTACATGGGTACAGCTCAACAAGCGCCAAAACACCCACCTAAGAAGATGTTTTGGGGTAATTTTACTGCTAAAGATCTTGGACTGCTTGTTTTGAAGGAACGATGAACAGTGACAAACACAAGGCAATCCTGGTGACTCATTTGCTTCCCATTGTGGATGGAGACTTTAAAGATGGAGAGGACATTTTGCAGCACGATCTTGCTCAATGCCTCAGTTCCACAAAAATGCTGACATTCTTCGAAGACAGTAGGTTAAGCGTTTTAAATTGGCCTGGAAACTCTCCTGACCTCAACTCAACTGAAAATCTATGTACAATAACCAAACGCAGGATCGCAAAACAGAACTGTTCAACTGTGGAGAAGCTAATTGCTGCTGTTATCAGGTACTGATAAATGACGAAGAACTTGCCAAAATGTGTTCAACATTAGTGAATCTATGTCAAAGCGTGTAGCAATGCTTATAAAGGCAAAGGTAGTTATATCTCTTATTAAATCAGTTATGTATCACTGGCCTGCAAAAGAAAAATAGTCGCCAAAGATAACTGAAGGTATTATGAGGTTGGTGAATTCCAAAATGGCAGTAAGTTTTTCAAATTAGCTCTAGTTTTTGAGATATTGCATACCTACCCTCAATTAACATGGAACTTAGCCATAACACATGTATATGTAGTGACAATTTGTATATACAGAGAGTTTTAATATGGATTAGAATTTTATTTTTAAATTATTTTATATATAATAAAAGGCGTTGTATCAACAACGACCACGTGATAATATTGTAACCTCTATTTTGTTATATTTTCCAGACAAACATAAGCTCTTCACGAATACACTGCTAAATAAACCCAATACATTTTGGTACATTTTTGGCAATAACAAAGATAAAACATCACAGATTTTGTAAAACAAGCTTATCTTGCTCATTTTGGAGTGGCACTTGGAGAACAAGACAAGTATTGGCCTCCCAACATGGTTTGCAAAACCTGGGCAGAATGCTTATGACAGTGGAAAAATAGGCAAAGGAAAAGTTTAAACTTCGTGTGCCTATGGTGTGGAGAGCCGAAAAACCACCACGACGATTGTTATTTCTATATGGTGAATGTGAAAGATTTCAATTAATACAAGAAAGTCAAGTGAGAATATCTTGATTTGGAGTCAGCAAGGAGACCTGTGCCACACAGCGAAGATGTTACCATACCAGTGTTTACAACACAGCCTGACCTTCCGTTGTCAGCTGTTGAAGAAACTCAGGGATAAGGATGTAACACAGGTGATAACAGTGGTAGTAAATATGAAGTGAGCATTTCAACACCCCAACAGTTCTCCCAAGAAGAACTTAATGATCTGATACGTGACCTCAGTCTGTCAAAAGAAGCAGCTGAACATTTAGCCTCCAGACTAAAAGAAAATAACTGCCTATAACAAGAAGCTTAAATAACAGCTTATCGGACAAGAAAGATTGAACTCCTTTCTTACTTCAGCCAAGACGAGGAACTTGTACACTGCAATAACATTCCTGGACTTCTTCGAATGAGACTTAAATATCGACCAGTTTTTTCAGCAAGATGGCGGCTGGAGGAAGGAGGAGGATCAACACCGTGTGTGTTGAAGTGTTGCGAGGAGCTGTGTACCCGGATAACTCGAATGTTTTGTTGCCTGCGATTATCCGTGATGCTTATGGCATTGGAATTGAGGAATTACGAGGCATAGTGCTGAATGGGGCGCACAGAATTTTCATCAAGTTTGCTACGACAGCGGCATATGAGAGGATTGTGGACAGCTTCCAGGACAAACCGATGGTGATCAACGCTGGCCTGAGGTACGCTTGAGAGATGTATCAAGATATTATACCTATATTCGAGTCCGAAACGTGCCATTTGAAGTTTTGGATGGGGATATTCGAGCAGCGTTTCAACAATTTGGAGTGGTGCATACGGCTGTGATGGGCAAATGGACCAACGGAATTTACGCAGGATTACAGGAAGGGTCATATTCCCTTAAAATGACTCTCCGACGGCCTATACCTTCGTATGTTGTCCTTGAGAATTTTAGGACTCAAGTCTACGTCACATACGCCGGTCAACAATGAACCTGCAGACTATGTGGGGCGTATGATCATGTTGCAGCTGCTTGTGGGAGGAGGACAGACCGTCGTCAGGAAGAAGGAATGGATGACAAGGTGGTTGACAGGACAGAGTGTGGTACAAGTACCACCAATTGTGGGACAGAGTAAGCGGTGGAGTGATGAGGTGGACGAGACGGGCGTCACCTGTGAGACACTGCCTGAAGGCTCGGGTGCAGAAAAGCCGGAGGGGGGGAATGCTTCTGTGGATGGGGAGATTTTGCAGGGGACTTGCCCCATATTTTGCAAGATGCCCTCAGAGATTTTCTTGGCACACCTGGAGAAGAGTCCCCTTTAGAACCTGGAGTTGGGCATGTGGAGTCTGTGGAGTTGCCTGGGGAGGTGGGATTACACCACATGCCGGGAATCTAACCTGGTGTGCAGGATGTGGTGGCTGTGGTTCATAGGCAGGACGGACAGTTGGAAAATGTGGCTATGGATTACAGTGGTGATTCACGTAAAAGGCCTGTGGGTGGGTCCAATGAGGACGTGATCACACCCGCACAGAAAGTTTGTACAAAGTCATGGGTAGATGCTGCCCGCAAGGGTAAGGGTGGGGTGTCAGGAAGAGAAGGGCTTAAACGTGGTCAGGGAGTGCATGAGAAGGGGGGAGGAGCGCCAAAAGTCCAGAGGTATCGAGGAAAACCCCCTATGTTGTCTTCAGAAGTCTCACTATAAATGTTAACGGCCTTCGAGCCGAGGTGAAACGACGGTGGCTTGAGGTGACTATGCGACGTTTTCAGGTAGATATTTGTTTTGTACAAGAACATAATTTCAGGTGTGCGAGGGAATTGTGTTTGAATGGGTACAGAGTGTATGCAGGTGATTCAGGGAAATTAAAGGGAGGGGCTGCTGTGGTCATGCGCGAGGTCAGTCCTTTTAAGTTATTAGCGTGGGAGACGGGTGAGGAGGGTAGGGTGGTGAGGGTGGACGGGGTGTGAGGTGACGTGCGCGTGAGTTTTATAAGTGTGTATATGCCAGCGGATCTCTGCAGGAGTACTAAGGAACGTTTCGTAAAGGATGTATTGCTGTATCATTTGAGAGGACTGCCTGAGATAACCATTATAGGAGGAGACTGGAACTGTGTCATACAGGGTAGATGTAGAGCCCAGGGAGCAGGCTGTGTCCTGGGAGTGCTGAGGGAGGTATTAGGGAGGCCGGGATGATGGATGTAGTTAGAGAGGAGGGTTGGTGTGTGGAGCACACTTTCGTGAGCGGAGATATCAGGCGCGCCTAGAATAGGATTTATGTAACTAAGGAGATACAGGTTGGTAGGGTAGAAGCTATGGACGTGGGATATTCAAATCATAGGGGTGTGTTGGCAGATATTAGCTGGGAAGGAATGATTAAAAGGTATGACAGCTACTGGAAATTGAATATAAGTTTACTGCAGGGAGTTGGTGAGGGAAAAAGTTTTTTCTGCATGGTGGCAGGGGCAATGGGAAAGAAAGGGCAGCATGCGGAGACTTACTGAGTTGGTGGGAAATGTGGGCGAAGCCGTGTATTAGGAAGTATTATACAAAAATGGGCAGGGAAGAAATTGGGGAAATTCGGATTACAGGAGGTACTTGGAGGGTCAACTGGAGGATTGTTACAAAAGGGTGAATTAGGATGGATGAGATGGGTATTCTGAAAGAGCGTCTGAGAGAACTGCAGAATGAGCGATTGCGACCGCGTGAAGGAGGACAAAGGGGGTCTTGTGGGGGGAACAGGCCATCGGCCTGTGTTCTCGACAGTTTAGGAAGAGGCAGAGGACACAACTATGATGATGTTGGAGGTCTGTCAGGGTTGGGAGGTATAGGGAAGGACAATTGCTCCGAACAACTGAGGGAATAAGTAACTATGCAGATCACTGGGTAAGAGTACTTGCAGGAGGAAGAGGGAGGGGTGAGGACAGAACAGTAGTAGGGGACGGATTAGGTCTATTGTTAGTAAGGACGACAGGAAGGAAATGGAGGAGAGATTAGTGAGGAAGAGGTATGGGAGGCAGTGCAGGGTTTGAGCAAGGGAAGGCACCTGGATTGGATGGTCCCTAATGATTTCCTATGTGCATAATTGGGAGCCCCTAAGGGATTGTTTAGTTAAAGTATTCAATTGTATGAAGAATGGGGAGGTATTGGGTAGCATGGGAACACTGGGGTTATAGTTTTGTGAAGAAAAAAGGAAGTAGGACGATGAAAATTATATATTTATAACATTAATGTGTGTGAATTATAAGATCTTCTAAAATCTAGGTAATAGGCTTAAGAAAGTGGTGGGAATGGTCTTACTAAGGGACAATGTGGAATCCCAGGTAGAAGCATGGGTGTGGGTCATGGTCAATGGGGATTTTATTGAAGTGGTGTAGGGGGGGTTGAGTATCGATTGGAGTGCTGCTTATTATAGTGTTGACAGGAGTATGTTGTACGATATCATGAGCGGCAGGGTTTGGGAATGAATTAGTAGGGTGGTAGAGACTCTGTATGTGAGAGCCAAGGTTCGGATACAGATAAATGGTAGAATGGAAGGGAAATGCCTATGGAATGGGGGTTTAAGACAGGGCTGCCCCTTGTCCAGGTATTGTTTGCTTGCATGCAAGACCCCTTTTTACGTTTATTTCAGGAGGAAGGGCTGAGGGGACGGAAGGGATGTAGGGATAGTTGGATATGTGGATGATACTACTGTGCTAGTGCAGAGATGTAGAGGAGTTAGTGAATGTGGGCGTTTTGTAGGAATTTTTGGGAGGCTACTGGGATGATAGTAAACTATACGAAATCTAAATTGTTGGAGGTAGGTAGGGGAGGGAGGGTTGGTGAGGGCAGGGGTGGGCAATAGTGGAACAGGTGAAGATTTGTGGGGTGGTGTACCGGGCAGACCCGGTGGAGGCCAGGGCGGTTAATGCAGAGGTGGTAGTAGGGGAGGCTATTAAGCGTATGGGTGGATGGCAGCCTGGGGACGTCACATTGCATCAGAAGGGTGGTGATCGTCAATTCATTAGTGTTTAGTAAACTGTGGCATGTGCGGCAGTGTTCCCATTATTTTGAGGATGTGAAGAATTGCAGAGAAAGGGCATTACGTTATATATGGGGTTATGGGAGGGCGTGGTTAAGTAAGGAAGTGGTAATGATGGGGGGTACGTCAATGAGTTTGGGCTCATCCCGTTAGCAAGGCATCTGCAGTGTGTTTACATTAAGCATCGATACCTCAGGGTGGGTGGGGTGCGTTGGAGGAAGTGGATTGGTTATGGAAGATGTCAGAAAGGTGGTGGAAGGGAATGATCTGAGAGTGTGAGGGAATGTTGAGGCGAATCATGGTAGTTAAGGGCCGAGGAGGATCACTGCGAGTCTCCTGGGCAGGGGAGATTATTTCATAATCATAATCTGGATTTTGGTATATTCTGTGCTGTTACAGAATTTTCAACATTCTTCCATTCTTAAACAAGTTAAATATCACCATGCAGCCGGATATTAGAGCCAAGTTGAAGAGGATTTTCAAGCCAGTGTTCGATTTCCAATAGTTGGTTTTCGAATTAATGGGAAGTTGTATCTGGTTGATTCTGATTTTAAATTTTGACTGCCAAAACTTCTATATCATTGGTGTTAAGTGAAAGTGAACGACTAACATACAGACCAATCTCCTCTTTACTGCCTATTTGTTTCTGTAGCAGTTAAGCAGTGTGCCAGTATCCATATTTTCTGTCAGTCTTTTATGTGGGTGTTTGTAAAGGCTGCCAATATTTGCTGGGTGGAGGTCACTAATGAACTGTGTTGTAACTACGTGATTTAAGACCTTGTTTACAGACATAAATGATATTATATTAATTATTGTTGTGCTGGGGACTTTGTTCTTGGTGTTATTATTTGCAGTTTTGATGAGCCAGTACTGGCAATGTTTCAGGACCAACATGACTCCGGTGGTGATATATTCTTAATATTTTTGCTTTTCTTTTTCTTCCCAACAGTAAAAAAAACACTTGTGATGTGGCTGTAACTGTCATGTTCAGGTTGATATTCCGGTGCCTGACTTGCTTCGTTTCTTTCTTGTGGAATGCGAACAGTTTTTGCCCCTAACATTGTTCTTATTCACTGAACTAAAACACATTTTGGGTGAAAATAATTTATGTAAGTTAAAAACACAGTCGTTCTATATGTAGTTCAAGTAGTTATGATAGGGTTCATCGGGGCCAGACGTCAGTATTGACGATCAATGAAGCTCAAGAGCTGAGCGACTGGCCGGGGCTCAACCCCCAAAAATACAAATAAGTGTGTACGAAAGGTGCACACACACACACACACACACACACACCACACACAAACAAACAAACAAACACACACACACACACACACACAAAGAAACTTTAATACAACCAGCAAGGCTTTAGATATAGTAAATCCCGTCACAAACCTACGAGTTCCACAAGGAACCGGAAGTAGGCAAAGGGGAGAGAGAGAGAGAGAGGAGAGAGGTGGGTAGTTTCATTGTCTTGGACTGTAGGAATGCTTTTGATACAGTATCGCACAAGAAATGAGTACAAAAGCTAGAGGATCAAGGGGAGGAATAACGAAAACACTGCGATGGACTAGAGAATGCCTGACAGGAAGGAAACAACAGTGATGACCGTGAAGAAGTGTC
>WNWK01041421.1:0-16459 GCA_009830355.1 Cherax destructor | reverse complement strand
ATGATGAGAGGATGTATAATAGATATTAATAAAAAAAAATTGGGAAAAAAAATTATATAAAAAATTTCTTAAATATTCAAAGATTATGGGCAGTTGCCCCAAGAAATCAATTCTAGGATACCCCTTTTCCAATGATGAATTCAGCCTTCTGTTTAGTAGTTGGTATTCTTCTTTTTTTCAACAACTCCTGATTCTAACTCAATTGTAATCCCAACAGCTCTTTTCTTAGTTTTGAAACTAGAGGCAAATGGGGGGGTGGGTGACTGTATTTTTTAAACCCCCTTTGTGCCATCCTTCTAGAAGTTTGTTGTCCGTGGGGGCCTTGTGTGGTTCTCTCTTTCCCTACTGAGTTCAAATGCTGGTCTTAGTCATCTTCCCCTGTACAACACCGGTCCATGTCGTTCAAAACCAAAAATCAGATAGAAATTCCTTTCATCATCTAGTAAAAAGAAATTATAAATTTCAACAATGTCACTAACTGGAAAAAAATGCTAAAGCCTGAATAGACTTAAGTGCATTTTTGTATCATTATAACAAGTCTGTAGTCCCAATCCTTGTAATTTTCCCCCAAGCTCTGCCCAAAATGAAAAAAGCATCCATAACTATTTGTGTTTGGGAAACATGCCTTGATGCTTTAAACCGCCTTTTCATAGTAAATGGTGACTGAAACAGGTTTAAAGATGGGGTCTCCTGCTTCATGGTGTTAAAAATCAAGTCATAATTTTTTTGGTTTTTTTGTTCCTGGTGATGCAGAATGCAAAGGGGAATTGTATGTCTTACCCACATAACTGCCCCGTATAAACAAAGTCTAATGGCACAGAATCAAAAGTTCCCCACACAGCCAGTGGTCTTTGAAAGCAAAACAAATTTCGAGACATTGATAGTTTCAGGTTGTCACTTTCATGGATGAAAAAAAATTTTTCCTCAATTATTTCCAAAACATATTTAAAAAAGCCCCATCTGGGCCGCATTGTCTACCCCATTATTGGGGTTTCCTTTTGGGGAAAGCACCTCAGTATAAGGGGGGATACTGGTGAAGTTTTGTTAAAGTCGGCACTTCCTTAGACTGTTTAGCTCTTTTTTTAAATTTTTGTATTGTTTTCAAAACAGGTGTCCCCATCAAGGGTAATGTTTTCTTTTTCTCCTTGAATAATTTTTCCCCGTTTTTATACCCTAACACCATCCTTTGCCTTCCATAAAAATTTTTCATTGTCTTTTTTTTTTTTTAACAATGAAGGTGAAGCCCTCAAGAATAGTTTTTTTCCCCTCTTGTTATTATGAATTCTGTGAATTTTAAAAAAAAAAAATTTTTTCAACAAATGGTTCGACTTGGACCTTTACAAAAAAACCCCTAACAGAAAGGAGAAAAAAGGTGTAGTTTAGAGCCAGCAGACAGGGATGGGACAAAGAGGTAGTGTATAATGGAAATGGTCAAAGACCAAAAAGAGGGCACTGTGGGAAAATAAGGTCCCACAAGGCCGGAAAGAGGACTGCAGGGAGCAAGGGCCTAAAGGCCCAAAAAGAGGGCACTGAAGGAGGCAAAGGGGCCCAAGACCAGAAAAAAACTAAGGGCCTACAAGGCCAAAAAATGACATGAAGGGACTAAGGGCCCCAAGGCCAGGGGAAAGGGACACTGCAGGAGGCTGGGCCCCTGCCGGAAAAGAAGAACTGAGGAAGGGGCCCCCAAGGCCGGAAAAAGGAAACTGTGGAGAGCTAAGGGTCCACGCCAGAAAAAAACCCGGAGGCAAGGGCCTACAAGGCCCAAAAAGAGGAGCACTGAAGGAGGCAAAGGGGCCCCAAGGCCAGGAAAGGAGCACTGCAGGAGGTTAAGGGCCCACAATGCCAGGAAAAAAGGGAACTGCAGGAGAGTTAAGGGGGCCCCAAGGGGAAGGGGGAACTGCAGGAGGCTAAGGGCCCCAAGGTAGGAAAAAGGGCACTGCAAAAAATAAGGGGCCCCAGGGCCAGGAAAAGGACACTGCAGGAGGCTAAGGGGCCCAAAAGGGGTAAGAACAAATTTGCCAACTGTCTGTTGTCTAGTTCATTTTTTTATCAAATGTCAAAATTTGGGGTTGATGAAATGTCCATTCAGCCAAATGTCTGATGAAATGTCCATTCAGCCAAATGTCTGATGAAATGTCCATTCAGCCAAATGTCTGATGAAATGTCCATTCAGCCAAATGTCTGATGAAATGTCCATTCAGCCAAATGTCTGATGAAATGTCTATCTGCCAAATGTCTCTCAGCCATCTGTCTGGCCACATGGTGCACAGTACCTTCATTATATACTAGAGTACATGGTGCACAATACCTACATTATATACATGGTGCACAATACCTACATTATATACTAGTGTACATGGTGCACAATACTTACATTATATACTAGTGTACGTGGTGCACAGTACTCACATTACATACTAACATACATGGTGGACAGTACTCACATTACATACTAACATACATGGTGGACAGTACTCACATTATATACACCAAGACCAAGGTTGTGCATAAAGTTGATAGCAGTGTCAGCGCCAGCAGCCAGCAGGTAGGCACCAATGAGAGCCTCAGTGCTGTCAGCTACATTCTTGTCTGAGAGATCATGTTCACTCCAGGGGTTGTAACAGCTAGCTGATCTCTTCTTTCCTCTGCTTGTCTTCTCTCTCTCCTATATTCTCAACCACCTACAACAAGGTGGAAAAACAAGGTGATCATAAAGAATGTGGTCGACAAGGTGAATAACGAGGTCAACATGATGAACGAGGTGAACAAGGTGAACAACAAAGTGAAAAAAATGCCAACACAGCTGAGTCAAGGTCAAGTAACATCCAGGCACAAAAGTGGTACACTACTCTCAGTGGTGTATCATTGGCTTGTTCTAGATTGACATCTTTCACTAGTAATTCCCTCGTCAAGATCATTGATATATATTATAAACAACAACGGTCCCAAGACTGATTCCTGTGGAATGCCATTTGTTACAGATCCCCACTCGGATTTAACCCCATTTCTGCACACACTCTGCTTCCTGTACGTGAGCCATGACTTGATCCATGGCTCATGAACAGGAAGCAGAGTGTGTGCATAAATGGGGTTAAATCTGAGTGGGGATCTGTAACAAGTAGCATTCCACAGGGATCAGTCTTGGGACAGTTGTTGTTTATAATACAGTGGACCCCCGAGTTTCGTAAACCCGAAATCGTACATTTATGTAAGTATAATATTGTAAGTGCTTGTGGAAAAGTATTTTTTGGAGTCTGAAATAGACTAACCTACGTGACATTTTTCCTTAAGGGAGTAAATTCGTTCGGTAATGGCACTTGAGCAGACTTCAGGAGTGAAGTTTTTACGAAACTCGGGGGTCCACTGTACAGTCAACCCTCCGTTTTCGTGCTTAATCCGTTCCTGAGGGATGCACTAAAACTGAAACACACGAAAACTGAAACCATTTTCCCATAAGAAATACAGTGGACCCCCGCCAATGAGCACCCCGGAAATCGTCAATTATGTAAGTATAATATTGTAAGTGCTTGTGGAAGTGTATTTTGGGGTCTGAAATAGACTAACCTACTTGACATTATTTCTTAAGGAAGTAAATTCATTCGGTAATGGCACTTGAGCAGGCTTCTGGAATGAATTTTGCTCGTTAGGTGGGGGTCCACTGTAATGGAAATTCGATTAATCTGTTCCAGAAACCCAGAAGTTTGAAAAAAAAAAATTGGGGGGCCTTAACCTTTGACTGTCGGAGACCCTTTTCTGAAACTGTCATTTCATGTCGCAAAATATTCGAAAAAAAATTATTTTTTCTTATCAAAATGTTAAGATTATTTTTCTGATTGTTTAACCCCCCCAACCCCAAAATTTTGCGATCAGTACTTACCGAGATATAGAGCGGTAAAGTTGGCAAAAAATGAGACGTGTATGGCAACAGCAGTGAATGCCGCTCACCCGGTAAACTTTGGTTTACGTACTTCCTTTCATAGGTTTCTTGTTTTTTTCACTATTTTATTTTTTTTACATAACTTATGTGGCCTGTGGGACCAAAGTAAAGTGCAATGTATATATATACACTCGTTGTATGCAACACAATAATTGAACAAACATTAGTATCATTATATTGTTTACAAAACTTGTTTACACCATCCAACAATAAAAAAAAAAATGTTTATTACTATTGTTCTATAATATATATACAGTGGACCCCCGGTTAACAGCAGGCTCCAAACACTAACATTTATGTAAGTGTATTTTTTTAAGTGCGTTAGTAAGTGTATGTTTGGGGGTCCAAAAAAGACTACTCTAATTTACATTATTCCTTAAGTTAATAAATTCTCTTCCTTCCTTTCTCTCTTTCTTTCTTTCTTAATTCCTTCCTTCTTCCTTTCCTCCTTCCTTCTTTCCTTCCTTCCTCACATCTCTTCTTTCCTTCCTTCCTTCCTCACATCTCTTCTTTCCTTCCTTCCTTCCTCACATCTCTTCTTTCCTTCCTTCCTTCCTCTCATCTCTTCCTTCCTTCCTTACTTTCTTTCTTCCTTCCTTCCTTCTGGTATCCTGGGCAGTTCTTTCGATCACAAACTCCTCAAAACCATGAAACTTATCTTCAGAGACACTTCCATCTATGTTAGAGCTATCATTGAGGAAGAGAACAGTCCCAGATGTGCCAAGGAGTCAGATAATTCTTACCGCTAGGCATGCTGAACAAGGACTACTGAAATGGCGTTCCCACAATGCACCACTGGCTGCCCGATTTTTTTTTATACTGCGCACACTGACCACACAGACCCATTCTCTCACATGTAGGCGTACCAGCTTTCTCCTGCTTGATTTGAGGCCGCTAGAATTTAGGCATATAGATACGTCCGAAACAGTGGCTCGTAAGATGTATACAGTGGACCCCCGAGTTTCGTAAAAACTTCACTCCTGAAGTCTGCTCAAGTGCCATTACCGAACGAATTTACTCCCTTAAGGAAAAATTTCACGTAGGTTAGTCTATTTCAGACCCCCAAAAATACACTTCCACAAGAACTTACAAAATTATACTTACATAATTGCACGATTTCCGGGGTATTCGTTAACCGAGGGTCCACTGTATATACGACCGAAACAGTCAAAGGGTTAAAGATAGATTTACATGCACAAATGAATGAACTCATTGTGACACTTACCTTTATTGAAGACTGATGTTGCTGGATGGAAGAGAGAGGGAGGAGGGGAGAGGGAAGAGACCCTAATTTTTGGAAGGGGAATCCCCCTCCATAAGGACTCTAAGTACCAAGTCCTAATCTGGGGTCACTTCCCTTCTTTGTCTTTTACTGGAACTAGGACCAGCTTCAGAGTCACTGCACACCTGTGGCACTAAATATCTGTCCAGAGAGCTCTGTATCTGGTGTCTCTTTAAAATGTCCCTAAAATGGGAAAAGAGATTGTCATTGAACATGTTGATGAGACGGATTGCAACATCTTTGTCAGGGTGATTTTCCTCTATAAATGAATGCACCCTACTCCACATTGCACAAATCTCCTTAATCTCTGAAGAAGGCACCTTACATCTCTCTTCCTCCTTCATTGAAGCAATTGCCTGATATCTGCTTTGATGGTGTTGCAGCTCAAGCTCTTGCAACTCTTCAGTGGTTAGATCTTCATTGTGGTCCTCCACCAACTCTTCCACATCCTGGCTACTCACATCCAACCCCATGCCATTCCCCAATGCCACAATACTTTCCACAACTTCTATAGGCTCCTCAGGGTCAGCCCCAAACCCTTCAAAATCCCTCTCTGGGACACAATCTGGCCACAACTTTCTCCAAGCAGAGTTCATCGTCCTGGAAGTCACTCCCTGCCAAGCTTTATCTATAAGGCCTATGCAATGGAAGATATTGAAGTGATCCTTCCAGAACTCTTTTAGGGACAATGCAGTGTCATTGGTCACATCAAAGCACCTTTGAAACACTGCTTTGGTGTACAGTTTTTTAAAGTTTGCAATGACCTGCTGGTCCATGGGCTGGATGAGAAGAGTGGTGTTAGGAGGCAAGAACTTCACTGTTACAATTTTGAAATCCTTAGACAATTCGTCTTCCAAGTCTCGAGGATGAGTAGGAGCATTGTCCATTACCAGGAGGCACTTGAGCCCCAACTTATTGTCCAATAGATATTTCTTCACACTGGGGCCAAACACTTGATTAAACCATTCCAGGAAAATTTCCCTAGTGACCCATGCCTTAGGGTTAGACTTCCAAAACACACAATTTACTCTTGTCAACACTATTTCTTGAACACTCTGGGAGTTTCAGTGATACACCAGTAAAGGCTTCATTTTGAAATCCCCACTAGCGTTACCACACAACATAGGAGTTAGCCTGTCTTTCATAGGCTTGTGTCCTGGCATTGCCTTTTCCTCCTGCGTGATGTAGGTCCTCCTTGGCATTTTCTTCCAAAAGAGGCCTATTTCATCACAATTAAACACTTGTTGGGGTTTAAATTCTTCTGCCTCTACATATTCTTTAAAGTCACGCACAAATTTTTCAGCCCCTTGTTTATCTGAATTGGCACCCCCACCATGCCTTACAACACTGTGTATGCCACTTCTCTTCTTGAATTTTTCGAACCAGCCTTTGCTGGCCTTAAATTCATCAACATCAACACTGAATCCAGGCATTTTCTTGACAAGATCGGTATGCAACTGCCTTGCTTTTTAACAAATTAATGACTGCACAACACTGTCACCTGCTAGCAGTTTTTTGTTTATCCAAACCAGCAACAATTTTTCCATATTTTCCATTGTTTGTGATCTCTGTTTCGTTATTGTATTCACCCCTTTTGCAACATTAGCTTCATTGATTTCTTTTCTCTTATACACAATGGAACCGATGGTTATTGAGGCCTTCTTGTATATTCTGGCAAGCTCGGCAATACGTACACCACTATCATATTTTCCTATGATTTCTTTCTTCAGTTCTATGGTGTTCTTCACTTTCTTTACCAAAGAACTGGCACTAGGAGCTTTCTTTGGGCCCATGGTAGCTTATTTAGTAGTCAAACACAATAATCAAGGGCCAAAAACAATGAATTGTTAATAAATGTTTTGTATGAACTCCTGGGATGATGTTCACTCAAGCATTAACAAAGCTATACTGCATGACAATGTGAATGGGAGGTGCGTGGGTGGCAGTCTACGGCCTTTGTATGTGCGGGGCACTGGTGGACAGGTTCCGTACCAAGCACGAAAAAACACACGAAAACAGAGATACACGAAAACGGAGTTTTGACTGTATATATCAATGAGGGAATTACTAGTGATATGAGCAAATTCACCGATGACACAAAGATAGGTAGGATAATTGATTCAAACGTGGAGGTCATGGTACTTCATGATGATTTAGACAAACTCAATTCGTGGTCAGAAAAGTGGCAGATGCAGTTCAATGTAGATAAATGCAAGGTTCTGAAGCTTGGGAGTGTCCATAACCCTAGCACTTATAAGTTAAATAATGTAGAACTTAGCCATACAGAGTGCAAAAAGAACTTGGGGGTTATGGTAAGCAGCAACCTTAAACCAAGACAGCAATGCCTAAGTGTACGCAATAAGGCAAATGGATTACTGGGATTTATATCAAGAAGTATAAGCAACAGAAGTCCAGCAGTTATATTACAGCTTTATACATCATTAGTAAGGCCTCACCTACATTACGCAACTCAGTTCTGTTCTCCATATTACAGAATGGATATAAATTCGTTAGAAAACATTCAGCGTAGAATGACAAAATTAATTTATAGCATTAGAAATCTTCCGTATGAAGATTGAAAACCCTTAAATTACATTCACTTGTAAGACGAAGAATGAGGGAAGACATGATCGAGGTGTATAAGTGGAAGATGGGTATTAAAAAAGGGGATATAAATAAGGTCTTGAGGATATCTCTCCAAGAGAGAACCCGCAATAATGGATTCATAAGAACATAAGAAAGGAGGAACACTGCAGCAGGCCTGTTGGCCCATATTAGGCAGGTCCTTCACATTCCATCCCACTAACAGAATATTTGTTCAACCTAATTTTCAATGCTACCCAAGAAATAAGCTTTGATAATTTTATTTACTCATGTGCAATTCCCACTCAAATCCAACCCCTTTCACTCATGAATTTATCCAACCTAAATTTAAAACTACCCAGGGTCCCCGCTTCAACAACCCCACTAGGCAGACTGTTCCACTCATCAACTACCCTATTTCCAAACCAATACTTTCCTATATCCTTTCTAAATCTAAACTTATCTAACTTGAATCCATTATTGCGGGTTCTCTCTTGGACAGATACCCTCAAGACCTTATTTATATCCCCTTTGTTAATACCCATTTTCCACTTGTATACCTCGATCATGTCTCCCCTCATTCTACTTCTTACAAGTGAATGTAATTTAAGGGTCCTTAATCTTTCTTCGTAAGGAAGATTGCTAATGCTATGTATTAATTTAGTCATTCTACGCTGAATGTTTTCTAACGAATTTATGTCCATTCTGTAATATGGAGACCAGAACTGAGCTGCGTAATCTAGGTGAGGCCTTATATAATAATAATAATAATAATTTTTATTTCAATGCATGTTACAAGTGTACAATGTTATTGGTAGTTACAATTGTAAAACAATTATAAAACTGTAATGCAAGGAGAGCCACTGGCATGCCATGGCATTAGGGGCAGTTTATTCTAGAGACTTATTCACTAAGTACTTAATGCTAAAGAAATTGATTGAGTTTATTCTAGTTCTGTATTATTTAAATTATTAAATGGTTATACATACTATTAAAAGACAATACAAGAGAAATTGGTTGAGTTTAATCTAGTTGTAGAATTTATTTCAAATTACAGTATGTTGATGCTATACTAGTATAATAACAATACTAGAAATAGTTTTTAGAGTTTCATCTAGATATATATTTTATTTCAAATTAAGAAAATGATGATACTATAAGATTTTAAATGACAATATGATGATATGAAATTGCAACAAGTGTTAAGGAGGATGAACATATCAAATTGAGATCTTCTTAAGTAAAATAATATTGGGTTTGGAAGTTTGTTACAGTATGAGTATTTAGTATAGGGTGAGTAGGTGATTTTTGAGAAGAGTCTTGAATTGATTTTCCGACAAGGTTAACTTGATATTTACTGGTAATGAATTCCAGATTCTGGGGCCCTTTATGTGCATAGAATTTTTACATTGGTTAGTATGGACTCGGGTATGTCAAATAGTGATCTGTGTCTTGTGTCATGTTCGTGGGACCTATTAAAGTTGTTGAGGAGAATTCTGAGCGCAGGGTTGATATTAGCATGTAGAGTTTTATGTATGTAGAAGGCACATGAATAGGTATGAATATTTTTTATGGTGAGTAGTTTTAAGGTTCTGAATATAGGTGGAGTATGCTGTCTAGAGTGGGAATTTGTTATCATCCTGACTGCAGCCTTTTGCTGGGTTATGAGTGGTCTAAGGTGATTTAATGTTGTTGAGCCCCATGCACAGATTCCATAGGTGAGATAAGGGTAGATAAGAGAATGATATAGTGCAATGAGAGCTGGTTGAGGCACATAATAGCGTATCTTAGATAATATACCTACTGTCCTTGAGATTTTCTTGGAAATTTGTTGTATGTGTGTTTGGAATTTAAGACTACTGTCAAGGTGGATTCCTAGGAATTTTCCCTCTGTGAGCCTTGTGATGGGTGAACCATTTATAGCGTTATGTTAAGTGGAACATTTGTAGCTTTGTTTCCAAACTGAATGTAGTAGGTCTTGTCCGTATTGAGAGTAAGCTTATTTGTCATCATCCATGTTGATATTTTCTGTAATTCGGCATTAACTGTGTTGGCTAGTACGACTGGATTTGGGTGAGAGAAGACATATGTTGTGTCATCTGCAAACAAAATGGGTTTGAGTAGTTGTGATGCATTCGGTAGGTCATTTATGTAAATGAGGAATAGGAGTGGCCCCAGGACACTACCTTGAGGGACACCGACTGTAATTTGTTGTGTGGAAGAGTTCTCTCCATTTGTGTTCACGTACTGACTTCTGTTGCTAAGGTACGACTTTAGGTAGTTGAGGGGTGCCCCTTATACCATAGTGCGCTAATTTTGTGAGCAATAAATCATGGTCGACTGTATCAAATGCTTTGCGTAGGTCTATGAAGATTCCCAGCGGAACTTCTTTCTTCTCAAGTGCGGTGTATATTAACTCTAACATGTGTGTTATAGCATCGTTTGTGCTCTTGTTGGTCCTGAATCCAAATTGACAGGGGTTTAGTACATTGTGTGAGACGAGGTAGGAATAGATCTGTTTATGAATTAATTTTTCGAAGATTTTAGAAAGCAGTGGTAAATTTGAGATTGGTCTATAATTGTTCAAGTCAGTTTGGTCACCTCCTTTGTGGATCGGGGTGACCCTAGCTATTTTGAGAATTGATGGGAAGGTTGAAGATTCAATGGATTTATTGAATAATGCTGCTATAATTGGTGACAGTACATGTGTAGCTTTTTTGTACATAAAGGGTGGTAAGCTGTTTATGTCTCCTGCTTTGTTTTTAAGGGTGTTGATTATGAGTGAGACTTCAATTGAGTTGGTAGGAGCTAGGAATAGTGTATCTGGGTAGGTGTTGGTGAGGTAGTCTGTTGGACGAGTGTTCGAGCTTGGGATCCTACTCGCTAGATTCTTTCCTATGGTGGAGAAGAAAACATTAAGTCTGTTTGCTGTCTCAGTTGGTGAGAGTAGGGGTTCGTCTGTTTTTGATAATTTGATGGTATTGTTCGTGGATATCTTTTTATTTCCTAGAATTGTAGATAGGGTTTTCCAGGTCTTTTTCATATCACCTTTTACGGTCTGGAGTCTGTTCTCATAATACAATTTTTGGACCTTCTTATCAGGCTAGTAAGGATTGATGAGTAGCGTTTGGATTGTTCTCTGGTTATTAGACCCCTTCTATATTGTTTTTCATATTGGTGCCTCTTATTTATGGATTTAAGGATGCTGGGTGTTAGCCAGGGATTGTTAAGTCTCTTAGCTGTGATCTGTTTAGTTTTTTCGGGCAATGTCTGTTATAGAGGTTATGTGTTTTTTAAGAAAGTTCTTGATGCATTCATTAGTATCTGAATGTGTTTCCAATTCATTAAGCCAGTCAATGTTCGTCATAGCTGATATAAAATTATTAACAGCAGACTCATTATGTAGTCTGAAGGTAACTTTTGCAATTTCTTGGGGCAGAATGCCTAGGTTAGTTATGAGAAAGGTAGGGTAGTGGTCTGTGGTGTTTTCTGTGATTATGCCTGATTTTAGAGGAGATATTGTGTTAGTCCAGATGTGGTCTAGTAACGAGGTACTATTATCGGAGATTCTTGTAGGTTTTGATATTGTTGGTAGTAATAAGCAGTTGCTCATAGTGTTTGTGAATTCAGTTACCTGCGGGTCTTGGTCATGTAGGAGATTTATGTTGAAATCTCCTGTGAGCAGCAAATGATCTTTGTTAAGGCGTGAATCGATTATCAGGTTTCCTAGTTTTTCACTAAAGTGGCGGATGTTTGACTGTGGTAATCTGTAGATGTTTATCACTGTGAGGGGTTTTTGCAGGTCTTTTGATTTAAATTTAGCTATAATATATTCTCCATGTTCATCCCTTGTACAAGAATTTTCGATACAATCGAGTTGATCTGTATAATATATTGCTGTTCCACCCCTCGCTGGTCTGTCCTACAGTTGTGAATGGCTGTGTAACCTGGGATGGCATAGATACCTGTAGTATCAGGCTTTAGCCAGGTCTCAGTGAGTGTGATGATTGACATATTGGACTGTAGGGATTGGAGTAGTGCTGTGAGGTCATCATAATGTTTGCTCAACGATCTAACATTGTAATTGAAGATAGTTAAGTTATTGTTGGCTCTGAGTAATGTCTTTGCTTGATCAGCTGTGTAATAGTTACAATTGCTGTTGGAGTCATGTAAGTCATTTAATAATAGGTTGATATCAGGATCAATGCCTGTAATCATAGGAATTAATGTGATTCTATAACTAGACTTGGGAACAATAGATTATGCTAAACTTAATGATATGGTATTAGATTAAAGTCTTACTTGCTAATGGATTAACACAATTATGTGCAAGTGTTTACAGGAATTTTTACAGTGATATAGGATATTTGAATAATGTTAATGATATACTAATTTAACTGTCTAATGAATGGTTAGAACAACTTCAATGACTAGTATTAAATTGGTATGGAAAAAGAAATTTTTGATTCAATGTGGCACTGGTTGAAACTTTAGTATATGAAAGGCAATAAGAGGTTAATGAATGCAAAGAGCTATTGAACTAGAAGTTAAAACAGATTTAACTAATATTAAAAGTAGTTTTGATTAAATTGAAGTTAATAAAGTGACTGAAGTTGGCTAATGGTAAAAGGTATTTATAAAATATAAGTAAATGATTGCACTTATCAGGTAGTTGCTTATAAAGGAAATATAAAGTAAGTCACATATACAATGAGGTAGTTGTTAGAATATATGAATACAATTAAGCAAATAAAGTGACTGAAAGTTGACTAAAGTTGGCTAATGGTAAACAGTATTTATAAAATATAAGTAAATGATTGCACTTATCAGGTAGTTGCTTATAAAGGAAATATAAAGTAAGTCATATACACAATGAGGTAGTTGTTTGAATATAAGAGTACAATTAAGCAAATAAAGTGACTGGAATTTGCTTTTGGTAAAAGGTATTTAAAAGTATGAGTAAATAATTGCACTTATTTGGTAATAGCTTATAAGAAAAAAAAAAAAACTAAGTCACATACACAATGGGGGAATTGTTTGATTATAAAAATATAAAAAAAAAAAAAAAAAATAAAAAAGGTTTTAATTAAATTTTAAAAGAAAATTCTAATATTGTAAATAGATGGGGTTTGGGGAAAAAAAAATGATAGATTTGTATTAAAAATAAAAAAAAAAAAGTAAATGGTTACAGGGGCGTTAAAAGATATATAAAAATGGCCCCCCAGTTTGAAAAAAATTCACTCCTGAAGTCTGCTCAAGTGCCATTCCCAAAAGAATTTACCCCTTTTAAAGGGAAAAAAATTTACGTAGGTTAGTCTATTTCAGACCCCCAAAAAAAACACTTCCACAAGAACTTAAAAAAATTTTAATTACATAATTCACATTTCCGGGGTATTCGTTAACCGAGGGTCCACTGTATATAGTAAAAAGGATGTACAATTATATTTAGTGGGAAATTTAATATAGTGAGGTAGCAGATTATTAGAACAAAAATGAAGTTAATTACATTAATATTTAATCAGTTTTGGGAGAAATGGTTGTGAGGTTGCAGTTACTAATACAACTGTTGCACTAACGCAGATAAGGATTGGTCATTGATATTATTCAGTCTCTGTAAGGTTAGCATCTCGAAGGAATGTGGACAGTTCATTTTCATTCGTATATAATAAGCCGGCCTACATTTGTTTTTTTTAACTAGTTTTCCTTTCGGGTGAAGCACTGGTGGATTTTGTCATTATTCTCACGTTTAAGCTTTCTTACTCTGTATAGGGGGTTTCCCGACGTTTTTTGTGAGGCACTGTTTACATAGAATCTTTTTTACTAATTGATGTTTTAAAAAAGATCTGTTTTACTGTCTATCGGGTGAAATCTAAGCATAACACTCTTTTTCTACCTTGTGTCCCAAGTAATCGTGATTCTGTTATTTCGATGCTGGTACTACTAAATTTAAGTGGCTTTTATGGTCTGAAGAGCAGCATCTTTGGTTGGTATGGTTTATGCCACTTGGAAAGAGTGCACTGCTTATTATTACCCCCTGGATAACTTATCTTGCTCATTTTTATCTTCTTGGTTTAGAAAAATAGTCGGTGCTGGGTATCCATGTTGGTTTTCCAGTTCTTGACAGCATCTTCAACCCGTGTTTAGGGATGTTATTTGGTCTGTATGGCTGGCTATGACATTGGAGGGTTTTCAAAATCAGCCATTCCAGCTGATGAAACTTCTGCTCAAAGCTTAGGATCTTGCTTTCTAGGTGGGTAACTTTGTTTCATGCTTAGATAGTGTTGTACGAAAGATTCATGTTTTCCTCAGTTAAGGTGGTGATGTATGACTTAAAGTGACAGGATCATTTGTCCCTGAGATCATTTCAGATGGGTCAAATCCTTTGAAGGCAGTGTTGTTTGAGGGAGATTCGTAAGTTGGTGTTGTTGGTCCCGTCTTCATGGGTGGTGGTTGAGTAGGGTGAGGGAGAGTCAGCCATTGTGTTTGTTGACATGTTGCCTGGGGTGGTGGTGGGGTGGGTGGGTGATGCACCGGGTCCTGCTGGGTAGGCAAATGAAATAGTGAGATCTTGGTGATTTCTTGCTGTTCTTATTGCTGCTTCTTCTGTTATTAGGTCTCATAGTAGTACAGGGGATGTTGTAGATAGGACGTAGAAGCTATAGTTGCTCAGGCTTGTTGTGGGTGCTCGGTCTGGGCGGGCTGTGTTTTGGGTTTGCTGGCACTCTCCACTTGGATCGATAATTTTCGAGTAGGTGGTATTACTGTTGGTTTCTTGGTTTCTGGGTCTAGGTGCGTTAGAGCAGTTCTGCAGTTAGGCCATCATGAAACGTTGGTGGGTTCTGGCTGGAGAAGAAAATAACAGAGCTTGGGTGCCCACTGTCGTTCCGCTGCCGCTATAAAGCTGTAATATAACCTCTGGACTTCTGTTGCTAAAACTTTTGATATAAATCCCAGTAATCTATTTCCTTATTACGTCGCTTAGGCATTGCTGTCTTGGTTTAAGGTTGCTGCTTACCATCACCCCCAAGTCCTTCTCGGCAATCTGTATGGCTAAGTTCCGTTATTTAACTTATAAGTGCTTGGGTTATGGACACTCCCGAGCTTTAGAACTTTGCATTTATCTAAAATTGAACTGCATCTGCCATTTTTCTGACCAGGAATTGGGTTTGTCCCCAAATCCTCCTGTAGTTCACCCCCATTACGTTGAATGATTATCCTACCTATCTTCGTGTCATCAGCGAATTTGCTCATATACTAGAAATTCCCTCAAGGTCATTTATATATATTATAAACAACAACGGGCCCAAACCGATCCCTAGGAACGCCACTTGTTACAGATCCCCACTCCGATTTAACCCCATTTATGCACACCCTCTGCTTCCTAAGGGAGCCATGACTGATCCAGCAACACTTTTTCCCCAATGCCATGAGCAGCCACTTTTTTAACAGTCTCTGATGTGGTACTTATCAAAAGCCTTACTAAAATCCAAATAAACAATATGAATTCTTTATCATGATCAACTGCCTCAAAAGCCTTACTGAAAAAAATTAATAAATTAGTTAGGCAGGAACGCCCTGGTGAATCCATGCTGAGTATCATTAATCAAATTATCCTATCGAGATGGCTTTTATGTTATCCCGCTATAATGGAACTTAGAATTTGCCCAATTGATGTTAGACTTATTGGGCGGTAATTTGATGGTAACGACTTGTCCCCTGCTTTAAAAATAGGAATTACATTAGCCATCTTCCACAAACAGACACTAACCGTTTGAAGAGATAGGTTAAAAATGTTAGTTAAGGGTTCACAGAGTTCCATTTTGTTAAGTTTAGATTTAGAAAGGATATGGGAAAGTAGTGGAACCGTCTGCCTAGTAGGGTTCTTGAAGCTAGGACCTTGGGTAGTTTCAAATTTAGGTTGGATAAATTCATAAGTAAGAGGGGTTGGATTTGAGAGGGACTTGCACGGGGTAAATAAATTATTAAAGCTTATTGCTTGGGAAGCATTTATTCTGTTAGTGGGTTGGATTTGTGAAGGACCTGCCTAGTATGGGCCAACAGGCCTACTGCAGTGTTCCTCCTTTCTTATGTTCTTATGGTCGCCCTCTTCCATATAAGAAGACCCGTATGGGAAAAGGGATTGTGTGGTCTTAAGCTGAGTGTAACAAAATGTGGAAGACTGCTTGAGAGGTCTTAACCCTTTGACTGTCGCAACCCCAAACCCCGAAGTGTCTCCTGGTGTTGCAAAATATTAAAAAAAAAAAAAAATTATTTTTTCACATCAAAAAAGTTAAGAATATTTTTCTAATTCTTTTAAGCCCCAAAAAATTTTTTCGATCATTATTTACCGAGATAAGAGGCATAAAGTTGGCAAAAAAAGAGCCGCGTTTGGGAACAGCGGCGAATACCGCTCACCTGGTAAACTTTGGTTTATTTCCTTTCAAAGGTTTCTCGTTTTTTTCACTATTTTATTTTTTTTACGTAACTTTGTGGCCTGTGAGACCAAAGTAAGGTGCAAAAATTTTTGTGGACCCCCCTTTGGTTTTTTTTGGGGCTCAGTTTTCGCTTTTTTTTGGTTTTTTCGACTTTTTTTTGGAAATATTATCTTAGGGGGTTTGCCAATTGGCTTAGTTTTCGTCGATGGTACGGAATGTCCA
>WNWK01041420.1:0-16460 GCA_009830355.1 Cherax destructor | reverse complement strand
CCACATATAAACTAAATAATATAGATCTTAATACTACTGATTGCGAAAAGGATTTAGGAGTTCTGGTTAGCAGTAATCTAAAACCAAGACAGCAGTGCATAAGTGTTCGCAATAAAGCGAACAGAATCCTTGGCTTCATATCAAGAAGCATAAATAATAGGAGTCCTCAGGTTGTTCTTCAACTCTATATATCCTTGGTGAGGCCTCATCTAGATTATGCTGCACAGTTTTGGTCACCGTATTACAGAATGGATATAAATGCTCTGGAAAACGTACAAAGGAGGATGACTAAGTTGATTCCATGTATCAGAAATCTTCCCTATGAGGATAGACTGAGGGCCCTGAATCTGCACTCTCTAGAAAGGCGTAGAATTAGGGGGATATGATTGAGGTGTATAAATGGAAAACAGGAATAAATAAAGGTGATGTAAATAGCGTGCTAAAAATATCTAGTATTGACAGGACTCGCAGCAATGGCTTTAAGTTGGATAAATTCAGATTCAGGAAGGATATAGGAAAGCATTGGTTTGGTAATAGAGTTGTCGATGAGTGGAACAAACTCCCGAGTACAGTTATAGAGGCTAAAACGTTGTGTAGTTTTAAAAATAGGCTGGATAAATATATGAGTGGGTGCGGGTGGGTGTGAGTTGGACCTGACTAGTTTGTGCTACTAGGTCAGATGCCGTGCTCCTTCCTTAAGTGAATGTAACCTGACCTGGATGGGTCGGGGCATTGGCTTAAGTCGGTGGGAGATTTGGACCTGCCTCGCATGGGCCAGTAGGCCTGCTGCAGTGTTCATTCTTTCTTATGTTCTTATGTTCGTAAAAGTATAACAGTTCTTAACTACAACGTCCGATCCTTAAGCAAACGCTATGATGACCTCCTTGCCCTCCTTGATTCCCTTAAGACAACCTTCACATGTATTGTTCTTACTGAAACCTGGCTTAAGCAGGATACAGTAGAAATCTACTCCCTACCAGGATACACAGCAATACACAATTGCAGACCAAACCAAGTTGGGGGTGGTATTGCAATCTATTACTCTAATGAAATATCCTGTTGTGACACCACTTGCTATAGTGATGAATATGGAGAATGTATTTTTGCTAATTTTACTGCACAAAACCTTAAGACTCACATAACAATCAGGGCCATTTACCGGATGCCTCATACAAACATCCCAAATTTTAGTGATCAACTAAAAACCCTAATAACAAACAATCAAATGAACAAACACCACTTTATCTTAGCTGGAGACTTCAACATCAACCTTGGCCTACCAGATGACCAGCCAGAACATAAGAACATAAGAACATAAGAAAGGAGTAACACTGCAGCAGGCCTGTTGGCCCATACTAGGCAGGTCCTTCACAATCCGTCCCACTAACAGAATATTTGCTCAACCCAATTTTCAATGCTACCCAAGAAATAAGCTTTGACAATTCTACCCACTCATGCGCGAGTCCCACTCAAATCCAACCCCTCTCACTCATGAATTTATCCAACCTAAATTTGAAACTACCCAAGGTCCTAGCTTCAATAACCCAGTAACCGATTTCATCAACAATATGAACAACACACTTCTCATACCAACAATAACCAAACCAACCAGGCTTACCGAGACGAGTGCAACCATGATCGACCATATATGGACGAACATCCTACCCCCCCTTAAATCGGGGATAATAACAAACAGCACTACAGACCACTACCCCACCTTCCTCTTAACAAACATTAGTAAACCACCCCTAGAATACACCAAAGTTTCATTTAGACTTCATGACCAGGCATCAATAAACAACTTCAAAGCAGAGTTAGAGACGGTTGACTTTGCTATAGAATTTTCAAACGCCAAGGGTATCGATGATTGGACAGACAACTTTCTTAATAAATTACATAGACTATACAACAGACATTGTCCTATAAAAATGAAACAGATTATGAATAAACGGCTAGGATGCCCGTGGCTACCTAACAGCTTACTAAAATCCATTAACATCGGCCGATTCCCACCAAGGCAGGGTGGCCCGAAAAAGAAAAACTTTCATCATCATTCACTCCATCACTGTCTTGCCAGAGGGGTGCTTTACACTACAGTTATAAAACTGCAACATTAACACCCCTCCTTCAGAGTGTTAAGTAAAAGGAGCTTTCTCAAGCCGTTGGTAACGGCTTGAGAAAGCTCCTGGAGAGCGAAACGTTGCCACAATAAAATGTCACATTAGTTGCAATTGTGTTCTTTTACTTAACATATTGTCGGTAATTCTACCAATATTATTACATTCCTTCAGAGTGCCGGCACTGTACTTCCCATCTCCAGAACTCAAGTCCGGCCTGCCGGTTTCCCTGAATCCCTTCATAAATGTTACTTTGCTCACACTCCAACAGCACGTCAAGTATTAAAAACCATGTGCCTCCATTCACTCCTATCAAATACGCTCACACATGCTTGCTGGAAGTCCAAGCCCCTCGCACACAAAACTTCCTTTACCCCCTCCCTCCAACCTTTCCTAGGCCGACCCCTACCCCACCTTCCCTCCACTATAGATTTATACACTCTCGAAGTCACTGTCTCGTTCCATTCTCTCTACATGTTTAAACCACCTCAACAACCCCTCCTCAGCTCTCTGGACAATCGTTTTGGTAATCCCGCACCTCCTCCTAATTTCCAAACTCCGAATTCTCTGCATTATATTCACACCACACATTGACCTCAGACACGACATCTCCACTGCCTCCAGCCTTCTCCTCGTTGCAACATTCATCACCCATGCTTCACACCCATATAAGAGCATTGGTATAACTATACTCTCATACATTCCCCTCTTTACTTCCATGGACAAAGTTCTTTGTCTCCACAGACTCCGAAGTGCTCCACTCACCCTTTTCCCCTCATCAATTCTATGATTCACCTCATCCTTCATATACCCATCTGCTGACATGTCCACTCCCAAATATCTGAATACATTCACCTCCTCCATACTCTTTCCCTCCAATCTGATATCCAATCTTTCGTCACCTATTCTTTTTGTTATCCTCATCACCTTACTCTTTCCTATATTCACTTTCAATTTTCTTCTTTTACACACCCTACCAAATTCATCCACCAACCTCTGCAACTTCTCTTCAGAATCTCCCAAAAGCATAGTGTCATCAGCAAAAAGCAACTGTGACAACTCCCACTTTGTATTTGATTCTTTATCTTTTAACCCAACACCTCTTGCCAAGACCCTCGCATTCACTTCTCTTACAACCCCATCTATAAATATATTGAACAACCACGGTGACATCACACATCCTTGTCTAAGGCCCACTTTTACTGGGAAATAGTCCCCTTCCCTCCTACACACTCTAACCTGAGCCTCACTATCCTCATAAAAACTCTTCACTGCTTTCAGTAACCTTCCTCCTATTCCATACACCTGCAACATCTGCCACATTGCCCCCCTATGTACCCTATCATACGCCTTTTCCAAATCCATAAATGCCACAAAAACATCTTTACCCTTATCCAAATACTGTTCACCTATATGTTTCACTGTAAACACTTGGTCTACACCCCTACCTTTCCTAAAGCCCCTTTTCATCTGCTATCCTGCTTTCTGTCTTACTCCTAATTCTTTCAATAATAACTCTACCATACACTTTACCAGGTACACTCAACAGACTTATTCCCCTATAATTTTTGCACTCTCTTTTGTCCCCTTTGCCTTTAACAAAGGAACAATACACGCTCTCTGCCAATCCCTAGGTACCTTACCCTTTTCCATACATTTTTTAAATAATAGCACCAACCACTCCAAAACTATATCCCCACCTGCTTTTAACATTTCTATCTTTATCCCATCAATCCCAGCTGCCTTACCCCCTTTCATTCTACCCACTGCCTCACGAACTTCCCCTACACCCACAACTGGCTCTTCCACACTCCTACAAGATGTTATTCCTCCTTGCCCTACACACGAAATCACAGCTTCCCTGTCTTCATCAACATTTAACAACTCCTCAAAATATTCTCTCCATCTTCCCGATACCTCTAACTCTCCATTTAATAACTCTCCTCTCCTATTTTTAACTGTCAAATCCATTTGTTCTCTAGGCTTCCTCAACTTATTAATCTCATTCCAAAACTTTTTCTTATTTTCAACAAAATTTGTTGATAACATCTCACCCAATATAGACGGGGATTCATACATAAAGATTTTATTAAACACTATTCATCAGTTCTCACCAAACTAATAAAAAAAGGCAAACAATTGTACTACTCCAGCAGATTCACTGAAACAAGAGGAGATATAAAAAAGACATGGAAATCACTCTCACAGATTATGGGCACCCACAAACTGAAAAAAACTAGGGATATTGTTCTAAGTAAACCAAACGAAATACCACTACAGCCTATTGATACAGTAAACAAGATAAATGACTTCTTCCCAACCATAGGATCAAATCTTGCCAGTAAAATCCAGATACCAATGCTCGAGCAAGTGATTACCTGGATGGGAATTTCCCATCCTCCCTATATCTTGCACCTACTGAACCCACTGAAGTCACCACGATAATCAAGTCATTTAAAAATAAATCAGAGCATCTGTCTCAAGTCCCACCATTAATATACAAACGAGCCGCTCATTTCCTTTCACATCCTATTTCATTACTTTTTAACAAATCATTAGAAACTAGCACTTTCCCGACACTCCTCAAAACAGCAAGGGTTACACCAATACACAAAGGTGGTGAACCTACAGACGTAAACAACTATAGGCCTATATCAAATCTACCGTTGCTATCCAAAATCTTCGGGAAACTTGTGCACAAGAGATTATACTCGTTCATACCGACACAAAACATATTCAACCCCTGCCAATTTTGCTTCAGGAAAAATAAAAGCACTAACGATGCAATAGTAAAAATGATAGACCTGCTTTACACTGCACTCGAAAATAAGGAATATCCATTAGGACTTTTTATTGACCTTAGGAAAGCTTTCGACACAGTAAACCACGGCATCCTACTCCACAAACTTGACCACTATGGAATAAGAGGTCATGCACTAGCATACTTCAAATCCTACCTTACTAATAGGTATCAGTATGTCACTATTAAAGACACATCCTCCTCGACACTTGACACCGGAGTACCTCAGGGAAGTGTCCTTGGTCCCCTGCTCTTCCTCTTATACATCAATGATCTTCCCAATGTATCACAACACCTGAAACCAATACTCTTTGCTGACGACACGACTTATGTCATCTCCCACACAAATCTTGCCACGCTTAATACCATTGTTAACAACGAATTAATAAAAATATCAACATGGATGACAGCCAATAAACTTACACTAAACACTGATAAGACCATCTATATTATGTTTGACAACAGAGCAGGTGATCCACAATTAAACATTAAGATCAACACTACACCTATTGCTAAACATAATGAGGGCAAATTCCTGGGCCTTCACCTTGACAGCAGCCTGAAATTCAGCACCCATATCCAACACATAACAAAGAAAGTGTCCAAAACTGTGGGGATCCTCTCTAAGATACGGTATTATGTACCACAATCAGCCCTACTCACACTATACTACTCACTCATCTATCCCTACCTCACATATGCCATTTGTGCATGGGGATCAACGGCAATTGGCCACCTAAAGCCAATAATAACCCAACAAAAAGCTGCAGTAAGAATTATCACGTAATCCAACGCTAGGCAGCACCCCCCGCCCCACTCTTCAAAGACCTAAAGCTACTCACTGTTCAGAACATCCATACTTACTACTCTGCTATCTACATTTATAGAACCATAAATTCCAACTTTAACCCTGAGCTAAAACACTTTCTTGACAGTTGTGACAGGACCCATAGTCATAATACCAGACATAAACATCTCTTTGAAATTCCCCGTGTCCGACTAAATCTATACAAAAATTTAATGTGCATAAAAGGGCCCAAAATCTGGAACTCCCTGCCTGAAAACTCTAGAACTGCAGACACAACCTCCATTTTCAAAACCACCGTTAAAAAACATCTTATCTCACTTATGCACCCAACCGATAGCTAACCACATGAAAACTACTTTATCTTGCACATATCCACAGCAAAAAACACTTACTGATATCTGTGATTCCCCTTAATTTCACATGACTAACCAAAATTCTAATACAACTATTGCTTCATAATTCTTAAGCTAATCATAAGTTTGCCTAAGACACTACAATATAGAAAAGGTATTATGCCAATACATCACCTTTACCATTAATATATAAACTAATTGTTAAATTCTTTAAACTAAATGTTAAATTCTTAAATGTTTAAATTTCATTACCTCAATTTTATAAACCTAGTTAATCACTACAATTACCTAACCTTACTATCTGTATAATCATTGTGTCACTATTGAGTAAGACCTATCATAAGACTGCCGGAAAAGCCTAGGCATACCTAGGCATATTATTGGCCATCTTGTAATATCTACTTCATAAAATGTACATTACTATAAGTACACCCCACTTTGTATATTACTAGAAATAAAGAATTTGAATTTGAATTTGAACACTGTAGTAATCGCATCTACCAGAAAAATGACAGGATAGATAATGAGAACCTTCAAAACCAGGGATGCCAAGCACATGTTGGCACTTTTCATGTCGCTTGTTCTATCTAGGCTGGAATATTGCTGCACATTCACTGCACCTTTCAAGGCAGGTGAAAGTGCTGACCTAGAAAATGTACAGAGAACCTGCATGACACGCATAACTGCAATAAACCACCTCAATTACTGGGAATGCTTAAAGTTCCTAAACCTGTACTCAATGGAACGCAGAAGGGAGTTTACCTGGAGTTTACCTTTAGAGAGTTCCAGGGGTCAACTCTCCTGCGGCCCGGTCTGTGACCAGGCCTCATGTTGGATCAGAGCCTGATCAACCAGGCTGTTACTGCTGGCCGCACACAGTCCAACGTACGAACCACAGCCTGGCTGGTCAGGTACCAACTTTAGGTGCCTGTCCAGTGCCTGCTTGAAGACAGCCAGGGGTCTATTGAAGACAACCAGAGGGATTAGTACCAAACTTGCACCACATGAGTGGCACTCCCTACGTAAGCAAAAGACTCGGCAGACGATGTCACATCCCCCCCAATGAAAAGCAGGGGTGCCACTAGCACATTGAGAGACAACACAATAAGAGTCAGGGACCCAAAACTGTTCACCTGCCTCCCAGCATACATCAGGGGGATTACCAATAGACCCCTGGCTGTCTTCAAGCAGGCACTGGAAGGGCACCTAAAGTTGGTACCTGACCAACCAGGCTGTGGTTCGTACATTGGACTGCGTGTGGCCAGCAGTAACAGCCTGGTTGATCAGGCTGATTCAACATGAAGCCTGGTCACAGACCGGGCCGCAGGGGCGTTGACCCCTGGAACTCTCTCCAGGTAATATAGAAGAGTAGTATTAGTGCACGCCACAATAGTCAAGGCAAAAACAACAGCCAAGAGACAAAGACGACCGTGCAACAACCAGCTCAGGGTAGGATTGACAATGGTAAACATGTGAGTAGAATCCACGTCACCTTTACCATTGCCAGACCCACATTATGATTTACTGAACCAAGTTTTTGATCTGGTGACTGGGCCTCGATCACCAAATCCTTAACAAGATTGTTCGCTGGTTGGTGAGGCAGCCTATTTGGGTGTGTTTAACATGCTCTGAATAAGGTGATGTACTCTTTGCATGCAACAATGCCCCTGCAGACAATGGATCCTGGCACAACCTACTGTTATTTGCAATGGCTCTCTAGCTGTCCCACCAAGGAGGGACAAGTCCCTATCAACATCTGTTATTAAAGCAATAAATGCATTCCCCAGAGATTATTATTAATTTCTGATATATATTCATTGTCATCTATTTTTCATTGTATTCCAACAAATTGATAATTAATTTTCAGAGTGAAATCTATTTTAATTTAATATTCTTCATTGTTTTTTAATATTTTCATAATTCTTGTGGTCTACTTATTCTGTCTTTATCATCTTTTATTCAATATTTTATATAACTTGTTTTATGTAGGGACAGCAACCATGCCCAGCCCTTATAGGGCAGGGTAGGTGCCAAAGCTGGAGCTTGCTACCATTTGCAGCTCGCAAGACTGCCCTTCCCATCAGCCTCCCTGGGGTGGGGAAGATGGCAGACTAGAGAGGCCTAGCTTCTCCTTACGAGCCCCGTGCAGGTGGGAAATGTGGCTAGGCCTGGGGACAGTTGGTCCCAACGATGAGGGAGTACTTGTACCTCCTCCCATGGGAGATATAGGTCTCCGATACTCCCACAACAGGGAGCCGGAGCCGGGTCGCCATCTGGAATAGACCCGGGCCAGGAGAATCCCCGGCGAATCAACACCTCCTCCAGCCTGTTTTATGTGTCGTTTTTTTATAAATTCTTATCTGCCACATTTTATTTTTATATTAATGAACTATTATCGATAAGGTAACAAAAGGACACCATTTGAAATAAGCCACTCTTACTTTTTTACGTTATCCTAGATTCTCTACTCATATGCTGCTATGTATGATAATCCATGTAACTGTATTTGTGTATACCTGAATAAACTTACTTACACTTGGAGACCCACAGTTCTTTATCTTTACATTCATTAGGATATACAAAATGCTGTTCTGCTCTTAGCTAAAGTTAGGTGGTGGTCTTTTTCAAACTAGAAAAAGAATATTTCTGTGACAGTGATATAGTTATGCACCCCATACCCATCCTGTGGGCGGTAGTCAAAAGATTACAGAGGTACATAATTGGTCCATTGACTGGACTCCAAAGTTTTGATAGCTGAACAAGTTACAGCAGTAATGAACTAGATCTGGTCACAATTATGACAAGTTACAAAGGTAATGAGCTCCAGGTAGAGCTGGTAACAATCATGACAAGTTACAAAGGTAATGAATCATAATCACATCATATATAGTTACAATCATGAACAAATTACACATACACACACATATATACATATACACATACACACACACACATACAACAGGCCCAGTTTTCAATCGACATGTGCATAGGACAAAATGGTAATCAATACACATCTTGGGGTGAGTATAATACCGAGCACATCTCCTGAGGCACACATCAATCAGATAACTGCTGCAGCATACGGGCGGCTGGCAAACCTAAGAATAGCGTTCCAATACCTCACCAAGGAATCATTCAAAACTCTGTATACCATATACGTCAGGCCCATACTGGAGTATGCAGCACCAGTTTGGAACCCACACCTGGTCAAGCACGTCAAGAAATTAGAGAAAGTGCAAAGGTTTGCAACAAGACTAGTCCCAGAGCTAAGGGGATTGTCCTACGAAGAAAGGTTAAGGGAAATCGGCCTGACGACACTAGAGGACAGGAGGGTTAGGGGAGACATGATAACGACATATAAAATACTGCGAGGAATAGAGGGGACACAGAAACAAGGGGTCACAATTGGAAGTTGAAGACTCCTATGAGTCAAAGGGATGTTAGGAAGTATTTCTTCAGTCATAGAGTTGTCAGGAAGTGGAATAGCTTAGAAAGCGACATAGTGGAGGCAGGAACCATACATAGTTTTAAGACTAGGTTTGATAAAGCTCATGGAGCAGGGAGAAAGAGGACCTAGTAGCAATCAGTGAAGAGGCGGGGCCAGGAGCTATGAATCGACCCCTGCAACCACAAATAGGTGAGTACAAATAGGTGAGTACACACACACACACACACACACACACACGTATCAATGCTTTATTTACAGGGAGCAAAGTCAGGGTATTTTTCCAGAATGGTCTGTAATATACCACTGTGGATAAAATACTTTGACATATCTTGAATATTTCTGAGTGAGTAGTCTCTGAATTCATTAATTTTATCGCATTCCAGTACATAATGACGCAGGGTGTGACAATAATCCAACTGGCAAAGTTTACATTTTGTTTGGTCTACATCTGGTGGTGGTGATTTAACCTGCCAAAGATACTTGTAACCCAGCCGGAGGCGGGCGGTAGTGACATCCAAGAGTCTGCTTATTTTGTTGGATGCACCATAGACATGTGGCTGCTCCTGCATGATAGAATGATGATAGATGGACTGACTGGTGTCAATCTCCCTGAGTCTTAAGTCAATAAAATTCAGTTGAAGTTCTTTTCGTATTATTGTTCTCAAACTGCTAACTGACAAGCCAAGATTGTAATCTACCCCTCTTTGAAAGCATAAAACTTAACCAATTTATCAGTTCTATCATGCATCTGAAGACCAATGTGAGAGGGAATCCACAGCATGTGCACTCTGACTCTACTATCCACAATCCTACCATACCTGTGTCGGGCTTCTGACACGAGCATGCTACAAGTTATACTTGGTGAGTTGAGAGCATTTATGGATGACAGAGAATCAGTTACAATTAGAGAGTCAACCTTAGATACATGGACGCATTTGAGTGCAAGGAGTATGGCAAACAGTTCTGTCTGAAGGGTAGAGGCCCAGTTATTGATGCGTGCTCCAATTTCTTTAAGAGAGCCATCACTCTGTATGACAACGGCAGCACTACCAGCTGCACCAGTGGATTGGTGAACAGAACCATCAACATAAATAATTTGTGAGAGAGTGTGCTGTTTGGCTAAATTATCAATACAGCTTAAAAGGCATCATGTTTGGCTTCTAGGCGAAGCTTTGGTTGTGATTTAAGAAGTAGTTTGGGGGGAAATGGAGGTATGGTAGTTTGGAATGGGGTAATATTCCATGGAGCGGAGAAGTGCCGCTGTTGCCTTACTTGCCACAGATCATGTATCTGATTCATGCGGAGGTCGGTTCCAGTTTTTTCGATCCATCTGGAGGGATGTTCACCAGTGTTGAGAAAAGTTTGGAGGGCTTCTGTGCAGGGGTTTGAATGGGCTTGCCTCAGCATATTAACCCCAATTAGGATATTTCTTTCAGTAACACGATCTCTGATGCTTGGAATATCAAGTTCTTTCTGCATATTTAAAATTTTGGCAGTACAAGGGCATCCTAAAATGATCCTCATTGCTTCGTTCTGCAGTTTTTCCAGCCCTCCAAGCTTCCAGTCAGACACAAGAGCAAGTAGTGGCGCAGCATAATCAACCAATGATCTAATATAAGCAAGATACATCATTTTCACAATTTTAACATTAGCACCATACCTGGGGTGAAACCCTGCCACAACTCTAAGTGCTCTCAGCCTTTCTTTGTATTTACGACAAAGTCTCGTTACAACAGGTTCAAGTAGTGGGACTTCAAAGCCTAGATACCTGTATCTGTTTACATATTCTAGAAGAGACCCATAATGCAACTGGATCTGGCGAACTGTGCCTCTCTGTCGAGGAGGACGCCTATTGAGTATCTTTGTTTTATCAGTAGAGATTATCAACCCCAGGTCCTGACACGAGGCTAGTACAACATGGTTAAGGATGTTTTGGGTTTTGGAGAATCCGGTGGTGTGAATTAATATATCATCAGCGAAACTGATCATATAATGATGGGGCTGGCTAGGCATTAATTAGAATAATGAATAGAGTGGGACTGAGCACACCTCCCTGTGGGGTTGCTAATTCAAAGTCTTTAGTTATACTTCTATGCCCCTGGAACAACACAGAAGACTTTCTGTTGGACAGGTAGCCTTTAATCCAGCGGAGAAGCCATCCTCCAACATCCATTCTGGCAAGTTCACTAATGATTACATGTCGGTATACTAGTGTTATACCAGTGATATACCAGTACTCACCTATTTGTACTCACCTATTTGTGGTTGCAGGGGTCGATTCATAGCTCCTAGCCCGGCCTCTTCACTGATTGCTACTAGGTCCTCTCTCTCCCTGCTCCATGAGCTTTATCAAACCTCGTGTTAAAACTATGTATGGTTCCTGCCTCCATTACGTCACTTTCTAGGCTATTCCACTTCCTGACAACTCTATGACTGAAGAAATACTTCCTAACATCCCTTTGACTCATAGGAGTCTTTAACTTCCAACTGTGATCCCTTGTTTCCGTGTCCCCTCTCTGGAACATCTTGTCTCTGTCCACCTTATCTATTCCTCGCAGTATTTTATATGTCGTTATCATGTCTCCCCTAACCCTCCTGTCTTCTAGTGTCGTCAGGCCGATTTCCCTTAACCTTTCTTCGTAGGACAATCCCTTAGCTCTGGGACTAGTCTTGTTGCAAACCTTGCACTTTCTCTAATTTTCCGACGTGCTTGACCAGGTGTGGGTTCCAAACTGGTGCTGCATACTCCAATATGGGCCTGACGTATATGGTGTACAGAATCTTGAACGATTCCTTAGTGAGGTATTGGAACGCTATTCTTAGGTTTGCCAGCCGCCCGTATGCTGCAGCAGTTATCTGATTGATGTGTGCCTCAGGAGATGTGCTCGGTATTATACTCACTCCAAGATCTTTTTCCTTGAGTGAGGTTTGCAGTCTTTGTCCACCTAGATTATACTCTGTCTGCAGTCTTATTTGCCCTTCCCGATCTTCATGACTTTACATTTGGCAGGGTTAAATTCAAGGAGCCATTTACTGGACCAGGCTTGTAGCCTGTCTAGGTCTCTTTGTAGTCCTGCCTGATCCTCAACTGATTTAATTCTTCTCATTAACTTCACATCATCTGCAAACAGGGACACTTCTGAGTCTATCCCTTCCGTTATGTCATTCACATATACCAAAAACAGTACAGGTCCTAGGACTGACCCTTGTGGAACCCCACTTGTCACAGGTGCCCCTCTGACACCTCGTCACGTACCATGACTCGTTGTTGCCTCCCTGTTAGATATTCTCTGATCCATTGCAGGGTCTTTCCTGTTACGTGTGCCTGATCCTCTAGCTTTTGCATTAACCTCTTGTGAGGAACTGTGTCGAACGCCTTCTTGCAGTCCAAGAAAATGCAGTCTATCCACACTCTCTCTCGTGTCTTACTTCTGTTACCTTGTCATAAAACTCAGTAGGTTTGTGACACAGGATTTTCCTTCCTGAAACTGTGCTGGTTGTTGTTTATAAGCTTGTCTTTCTAGGTGTTCCACCACTCTCCTACTGATGATCTCTCCATGACTTTGCATACTATACACGTCAGTGACACAGGTCTGTAGTTTAATGCCTCGTGTCTGTCTCCTTTCTTAAAATTGGGACTACATTTGCCATCTTCCACACCTCAGGTAGTTGCCCAGTTTCAATGTATGTGTTGAAGATTTTTGTTAGTTGCACACTAAACATCTCTGCTACCTCTCTAAGGACCCACGGAGAAATGTTGTCAGGTCCCACCGCTTTTGAGGTATCGAGTTCACATAACAGCTTCTTCACCTCCTCAGTTGTGTGTATTTCATCCAGCATTTGTTGGTATACCTCCTATTCTGAATTCCTGGAGTCCTTCCTGTCTCCTCTGTAAATACTTCTTTAAATCTCATGTTGAGCTCCTCACATACTTCTTTGTCGTTTCTTGTGAACTCCCCATCTTCCTTCCTCAGCCTGATTACCTGGTCCTTGACTATTGTTTTCCTCCTGATGTGGCTATACAACAGCTTTGGGTAAGACTTGACTTTTGATTCTATATCATTTTCGTATTGTCCTGAGCCTCCTTCTTACCTGTTCATATTCGTTTCTGGCTCTTCGGCTAATCTCTTTATTTTCCTGGGTCCTTTGTCTTCTGTACTTTTTCATTCTCTAGTGCACTTAGTTTTTGCCTCCTACACCTTTGGGTGAACCAAGGACTCGTTCTGGTCTTCCCGTTACTTCTGTTTTCCTTGGGGACAAACCTCTCCTCTGCCTCTTTGCATTTGTTTGTCACATATTCCATCATTTCTTTTACTGTTTTTTCTGCCAATTCTCTCTCCCACTGAACGTCTTGTAGGAAGTTCCTCATGTCTGTGTAGTCCCCCTTTTGTAGTTTCGTTTCTCCCTTCCTATTCCTGCTCCCTCTCCACTTGTAGCTCAACTATATAATCATAATGCAGAACCAAATGATCACTAGCTCCAAGGGGCCTTTCACATGATATTCTCGATGTCCAAACTACTCAAGGTGAATACTAGGTCCAGTCTTGCTGGATCATCCTCACCTCTCTCTCTGGTAGTGTCTCTAACATGTCGATGTATGAGGGTTTCTAGTACCACATCCATCATCTTGGATCTACATGATTCAGGACCTCCATGGGGCTCCAGGTTTCCCAGTCAATCTCCTTGTGATTGAAATCACCCATAACTAGTAATTTTGTTCTCCCCATGTGGGCTCTTCTGGCCACCTCCTGAATGTATATACCATTGCTCTGTTGCTCTTGTCGTATTCTTTTCTTGGCCTTCTGCAGTTCTGTGGCGGGTTGTACATTACAGCAATTACCACCTTATGGTAATTGCTACTATATAGTCCGTTTCGCCCAGTCCATCCATTCCTTCCACTTCCTCAAATCCCCACCGGTTCTTAATGGCAGTGCAATTCCTCCTCCCCTCTGCTCTCTCTATCTTTCCTGAGGATTTGATATCCGGGTGGAAAGATTGCATCTGTTATCATCCTGGTGAGTTTTGTTTCTGTGAGTGCTATTATGTCTGGGGATGTCTCCTTTATTTTCATGCCCTCCTCACATTTATTTGTTATACCAACTGCATTTGTATACCAAACCTTCAACTTCTTTTCTAATATCGTTGTCTGGGGGTACGTTGGGGTTGGGAAAGTGGAGACCTGATGAGGGGAAATATGGGTGGTTGGTGTGAAGGTGGGTTTGTAGTGAGGTGTGTTGTGTCCCTGTCCGAAGACAAGGGATATGTCTGATATATGTATATTATTTCCTATTCACTTAATACTATATTTCCGATATCATTATTAATAGCTAAAATAATGCTATTGTGCTTTATAGTATTATCTGTCCCTATAATTTTAGCTATGTGTATAGGTAGGTTGTCTTTTATTAATTTAAGTCTGGGACTACTGTCCCAACTACCATGGGGTAGTTGAGTCTATCGTTTCTCGGGTAGAGTTCATGTACCGAGGTGACATCTGGTGAGGAGCCGTTTTCGAAGGAGTTCCAGCCCAACTCTAGCCTTGGATAGTCTCCTCTTCTTGAGCTCTGTATAGACTCATCTTGGTTTACTCACGGTTCTTTTGTTTGTTTTTGCTACTCTAGGTTTCATTGTATACAGTCTTCCTTTTTCTGGAGTTTTCTAAGTGTTACAGTAGTCTTTATTGAAGACGGGAGTTTCACCTCTTTTAGTATTTATTGAATGTCTCAGCGGTGTTTTTGTTGGTCGTTCGTTAGTTTCTATTATCTAGATTAATATCCCACTTGATTCCAGTGATTATTGTAAATAAGATTAATTATATCTCGAGATTTACGGCCATTTTATTCTGAAGAATCAATCTTCAGTAAAGAGAATATTTGTTAAAACTATTTAATATTAAAGATATTAATTTATTGTCCGATTATTATCTCCTGATTGTAATTTACAAAACCTAGTAAAAGAAATATTTATACTAAACATAGAGTTGTCAATAATTCAACTTATTGTTACAAGAGGAAAAATTTCACAGGCTTATATATGAAAAGTTTAACCTAAACTTCTCAGATTTTCTCCTCTCGCTTCTTTGATTACTCAAGCACTCAATTAATGCTTTTGTAACAGGTGGGTTGAATCATTGGGTATGGCATGTGTGTTTTGGGTTAGATTGTTTGGCTGCATTGGGGTTGTTCAGGTTGGGGGACATCGAAGGTGATTGTATTTGGGCTTCCTCCTGAGTCTTGGTTCTCCTGTCCATCTCTCTTTCCTCCTTTTGTCTCTGTACCTTCTCTTTCAGTTTCTGTCTTTCTTCGTGTCTGTCGGGTCAAGATACACCCTCCTGTACTCTGATATATCCTTAGTCTTGTTTTCTCCTGCAGGATCCTGTTTCGAGTCAATTCTGCCTTGAAAATCCTTTGACTGGCCGGATTCTTCCTCTTGCAAACCCCTATTCTAGAAAATTTGCCCAGCTTGGTCATGTCATCTTCTATTACAAAAAAGAAACATTTTAATAAACGACTGTTTGGGATAGCAAAACAAACTCTCAGATTTCAGATATTTATTATATATTATTATATAAAACATAAATCTGTATAACATATAATCTGTGTAAAAACATATAGCTTTAATATACACATTTATAAAATTTAAACAATAAACATCACAAGTAAAACAATCAAAAATTCTGTGCCGTGTCAGACGTCGCTGCCAACATGGTGCCACACAGGACACCACCAATCCTCTCGTCATGAAACTCTTTCTCAACCGTGTCCTCAAGACACCCTTCATCTCTGTGTTATGACAACACTCCTTCGCTTGTGTCCCACGACACCTTCTCTGTGCCCATGACGCCCTGTCACGAACTCAGTCTCTGGAAGCCTTTGCACCGCGTCATCTGTCACAAACACAAAATCACGACTATCATCACTTGTGTCGTGCCACC
>WNWK01041419.1:0-16460 GCA_009830355.1 Cherax destructor | reverse complement strand
GTTACAATCATATAGTTACTATCTGAGGAGAGTTATAATCATAGTTACATCGAGGAGAGTTACAATCATATAGTTACTATCTGAGGAGAGTTACAATCATATAGTTACTATCTGAGGAGAGTTACAATCATATAGTTACTATCTGAGGAGAGTTACAATCATATAGTTACTATCTGAGGAGAGTTACAATCATATGTTACTATCGGGGGGAGATTTAAAAACATAAGTTATCTGAGGAGAGTTACAATTTGTTATTCGGGGGAGAGTTACAATCATATAGTTACTATCTGAGGAGAGTTACAATCATATAGTTACTATCTGAGGAGAGTTACAATCATATAGTTACTATCTGAGGAGAGTTACAATCATATAGTTACTATCTGAGGAGAGTTACAATCATATAGTTACAATCCGAGGAGAGTTACAATCATATAGTTACTATCTGAGGAGAGTTATAATCATATAGTTACTATCTGAGGAGAGTTACAATCATATAGTTACTATCTGAGGAGAGTTACAATCATATAGTTACTATCTGAGGAGAGTTACAATCATATAGTTACTATCTGAGGAGAGTTACAATCATATAGTTACAATGGGAGTTTTAATCATATAGTTACAATCCGAGGAGAGTTACAATCATATAGTTACTATCTGAGGAGTTTTTAACAATTATGTAGATTTTCTGGGATAGTTGCAAAGTCATCATGTAGTTACTATCTGAAGGTAGTTACAAACTACAAAGACTCACAAGTAAATCTTAAGTAAATTAAATTTTAAAAAAAGCCCCAGAAGAGCACTTCTATGTCAGCCATTCCAAGGTATAAACTAGACGCACTCTATTTAAGAGTAAACACGTTAATAGTAGAAAAGGTGACCCCCGGGGAAATTTTTTTCGCAAAAAATTCGTGATTTAATTAATTTTAAATTCCTTTGGTATACAAATGTGAGACCAAAAATTTTGATGACGAAAAGGGTTTTGGGCCCAAAAAGGGGAGGCGTCTGTGTGATAAATTCATGTTCACAATTTTAGCTGAAATGAAACTACTACTTACATATTTAATACTACAGTTGAACAAATGAACTGATTCACTTTTTTTAGCACTGTGAAGTAGCTACAGGATAAAAACCAAAATGCGCCAGATATAAGGGGGTTCAAAAGAAATAAATTTTAATTTTTTTTACCTTTAATTTAAAAAAAATTTAATATTGTATTCAGGTGACCGTAAAAAGGGGTATTTTTTACCGCCTATTTGTACTCACCTATTTGAGGTTGCAGGGGCGAGACTCTCCCTGGCCCCCCCCTTCACTGATCGCTACTAGGTTCTTCTCTCCCTGCTCCATGGCTATATCATCCCGTCTTAAAGCTATGTATGGTTTCTGCCTATATCCCCTTTCCCCGACTATCCCACCCTGATAACTCTGTGACTGAAGAAATACTTCCTGTGTGTGTGTGTGTGTGTGTGTGTGTGTGTGTGTGTGTCTGTGTGTGTTTTATGTGTGTTTCCTCAAATTGGGTATTCGGATTTCAGAGGTTTTTTACATTACAGGTATTACTGAGAATTTAAAGTTCCTTGAAACTGACATGTGTTGTGGAGTAGCAGATTTTTTGAATTTTTTTGGTTTTTTAAAGTTTTTTTCCCCGGGGGAAAATTTTTATGATTAATGTTTATGTCATTTTTAATAGGAATTTACAAAAGTTTCGATTTCTTGTGGTTTTCAGGTCATGTTTGTGTTATCTAGGGTTCCAATGGTACCAGGGATTTTGTATATTCCAAGTTATTTGCAAATTTTGGGGGAAAATTTACCTATATTTCACCTGTCTGTCACTGATAATTTCGATTTGATTGGGGGGTTCCAAAAATTCTTGGTATTAACACGGTATCCAAACTTCAAAAGGGCAGTAAAGGTGTTCTAAACAAATAATTACAAGTATTCGTAAAATTTCCTTTAATTCAACTTACGTACTAGAGTTTTTTTTAACATGCAACTCCTCGCAACATTTCTGGAATTGCACAAGTGTTTTTATGCACCTATGTGTTTCAGCAACATTTATAGTGATGCCCCGTTTTTTCGTTCAGCTCAGGGCCCAATAAAAGTATTCGAAGCATGAAGTGTCTGACGGGGAAAAACGACCGTATTATACCAGCAGCAGAAGCGAATTTTTTTAAATTTTTTTGGGGGGTGGAAATGGGGGATGGAGTGAGAAGGGAAAAGGGTAATAGAAAGGGGTAAATGTATGGGGTGTATCGAAAAAAGAACATATACACTTTTGTATTGTTACCACGTAAAAGGTCATATCCCCTTAATATTTTTATCATATCATATATCCTCTAGTTTTTATACTTTTCATAAAATTTTAGGTGTTGTTGTGTGCTATAAGAACATGACGTCTAAACAGGAAAGTCATTATCACGCTCATTGTTTGTCGAGTTGTGATCACTCAACATCGCAGTGGCTTCAAGGGTGTTGTTTCTAAGCATGTTAGTTAAACGTTAGGCTCTTTCATCTATATAAGATGAAAGAGCTTTCATCCTTAATGGGGGTTTTTTTTACATGGAATAATTTCCTCTGTGTTCCCCTTTTCATGGGGGGGTGAACTTGGGAAAACTAGGAAAGGAAAAAAGGTCCAGTACTGTTGAAGGGGGGAGATAAACCTCCAAGGTCGTACGTGTTGAGGTGGTGAATCTAAGAGTTCTGCAATCGTTGAGATAGAGGAGGACCCGGGAAATCATAAATTGTTGGGCGGGGGGAAACGGTGGCAACCCGGGCGAGTAACGCAACGAGAAGGTGGTGGTTTTTGGAGACATACTGTTGTAACAGGGGGAATTTTTTTGTTTGGATAAGAGTAAACAGGAGATCAACGTCACGTAACGTGAATTATCATACCAATTTTGCTTTACTGTTAATGAAAATTTTCTTTGTTTTTCTTTTTATGGTTATTGTTGTTTTATTTTTTATTTGTCCAATATTTCATTTTTGTTTCGTGTATTTTTTTTGCACTTATTCCATGATCGTCATTCTTGAAAAATTTTACCATATGCAAATTTGGTATCTTTAAGAGGAAACGTTAGGCCCACAGGGGTTCACGTCCATATGGGGGTGAAGAACAGGAGTTTGGGGGAATCAGTCCATCAGTCTTGAAATGATTGATGGGCTGATCCATTCCCCCTGTTCTTCACCACTGTGTGGCGAAACGTTTCCTCATTATGTGTCTTAATTTATCAACGGTTCTCTGAACCTTTAAAACTACATCGCCATTGTTGTATTACGGGTTTTGCCCATACGCACAGCACCTAAAAAGAAAAACACAACATAAGATTAACTATTAACACTGAGGCTCAGATAAGCACACACAAAAATTTTATTTTCTAGGCTGATAACCTCAGCCTCGTGTTACCTGCCCTTTTAAAAATTGCTTGAAAGTCGACAAAAAACTTTTGTATTTATTAACATACATTAAAGTTACAGTTTTATACCGGATATATTCAAATATTATCTGTTTTTTAGTTACTGTTTTCCAATTTTTTTCTGTATAGTCATAAAGAGAAGTTTAAAAACTAGAGAATTAGAGTTAAATGAAAGAAAATTAAAAGGAGAAATCTTTTGAGAACTATTTTTTTGAAAATTTTTTTTAAAAGCCACGTCCATGTCCCCCCTTTTTCAACAATTTCCATTACTGGACCTTCCTATCCTCCACTTTAGCTCTCACTACCCCCCATTTTTGCCTTTCCAGTCTTCATTTCTATATTGTAATATCCCTAGGTCACCTTCCCCCCCCTAATTTTTCATTCAGTTTTTAAATCTCCTTTCTTTTTAAAGGGTCTTCCCTAATGCATTCCTAGTGCTTATCATTCCCCATTAATAACATTTTTTATCCACTATATTTATCTTTTCAATTTTTTTTTCCCCAGTTTATCGCATTACCCACAAAACCCTTAATTTTTTATTAAGCTTCACATTCTGAATTTTCACATTCCTATTTTTATAATTTACAATCTTCCTATTTTTTCCAGTTCTAGCTCTTCCAAACATCCATTCCTAGTTCTTCTTATCACTGTTCCTAAAACAATCCACCATTTTTTTTATGATACTTTTTTTTTCAAAAAAATTTCTGATATAGACCAGGGGAACTTTGGTACACTACCATAAAACCCCAGTACACTACCCCGATTATCAGGACACTACCATGCAGCATCAGCCCTACCATCCAACTATCCCGTACAACCCCCACAACTATCCCAGACACTACCATCACAAAATCCCACTACCATCACAACATCCCAGTCCTTTCCTCGCAACATCCCGTACACTACCATCACAACTATCCCAAAACACCATCACAACTATCCCAGACACACCACCAACATCCCAGTACACACCATCACAAATATCCCAGACACTACCATCACAAATATCCCAGTACACAACCATCCAAATATCCCAGTACACTACCATCACAACATCCAGTATACTACCATCACAACTATCCCGTACCTACCATCACAACTATCCCAGTACACTACCAACACAACTATCCCAGACACACCATCACAACTATCCCAGTACACTACCATCACAATATTCAGTACACTACCATGATTATCCCGGACACCCCATGATTTCCAGCATTACCAATTATCCCAGTACATTACCTGATAACTATCCTATACACTAACATGATAAATATCCCATTAACACCATGATAACTATCCCAGTACACTGAAATCATAATTTTTTTCTCTCCACCAGCAACGAAGGGATTTTGATCTGCCACTTTAGATTCCCTCCCCTTCCCTTTTCCTTCCTTCCCTCACTCCTTGTTTCCCCCCTTTCCTTCCTTCCCTCCCTCCTTCTTTCCCCCTCTCCTTCCTCCCTCCCCCTTTTCCCTCTCTCCTTTCCTTCCCTCCCCTCCCCCTTTCCCTCTATACTTTTTTTCCCCCTCCCTTCCCCTTTCCGTTCTTTCCCCCCCTTCCCCCTCCTCTCCTGCCTTGAAAACTCTCCTGCTCATCCTGAGGTGCTGTATCTCCTTCACTTCCTCCCTGCAAAGCTCTCCCTTCATCCCTCCAGACACTCTCCCTCTTCCTGCCTCCCTCCAGACACTCTCCCTGCCTCCCTCCAGACACTCTCCCTGCCTCCCTCCAGAGACCGCCCCTCCTCAGCGATCAGCCAAGATACACTGTCGACCATGGAAGTTAATCTTTGATTAATCGTGTGAAGAAATTGATGGAGTGTTGCACCGCTGCCCACACAACTCCAGGTGATCAATTGATACTCCTCTTTTATTTTCTGCCCATTTTGACCAGAGGAAGTGAGAGAGGGGAGAGGTGGAGGGGAAGTAGTTAAAGGGGAATGTTGACTGAAATAAAGAAGTGGGGAAGAGTCGTAGTAGGAAAAGAGGGGAAATGAACAGGGAAATGAAGCGGGAGGAAGGAAGTGAGGAGAGAGGAGGTGGAAAGGGTATGATGTGCAGAAGAGTCGATAGAGGAGAGATTGTGATGAGCCGGGAGAGGAGATGGGGGATCGTGGAATGGATAAGAAATGAGTGGAGAAGGGTAAAGGAAGTGGGGAACAGAGAAAGGAAAAAAATATAAAGTAACTGGGTAGAAGAGTGGAAGTTGGTGATTAAGAAAGGGAATTGGATAATGGAAGGCACGAAGGTAAGAAGGGGGAGATAAGTGGTGGAGAGATTGAAGAACGAGTTTCGAATACCAAGAGACAAGGAAAAACCTACCTTAGTGTCTGTATATATTTATATCGATTTATTTGTACTGATATATTGGTAGTGATCAAGTAGTGTCGCTTTGTGTGTGTGTGTACTCACCTAGTTGTGGTTGCAGGGGTCGAGTCATAGCTCTTGGCCCCGCCTCTTCACTGGCCGCTACTGAGTCACTCTCCTGCGCCATGAGTTTTATCATACCTCTTCTAAAGCTATGTATGGAGCCTGCCTCCACTACATCACTTGTAACTATTCCACTTCCGACCACTCTGTGACTGAAGAAATACTTCCTAACATCTCTGTGATTCATTTGAGTTTTCAACTCCAACTGTGTCCCCCTTTTTGCTGTGTCCCATCTCTGGAACATTCTGTCTTTGTCCACCTTGTCAATTCCTCTCAGTATCTTATATGTCGTTATCATGTCCCCCCCATCTTTCCCGTCCTCCAGTGTGTGTTTGTGCAATCACCTATTTATGGTTGCAGGGTCGAGACTCAACTCCTGCCCGCCTCTTCACTGATCGCTACTAGTCCTCTCTCTCCCTGCTTAATGAGCTTTATCATACCTCGTCTTAAACCATGTATTGTTCCTGCCTACTATGTCACTTTCAGGCTTTTCCACTTCCTGAGAACTCTATGACTGAAGAAATACTTCCTAACATCCTTTTGACTCATAGGAGTGTGTGTGTGTACTGGATATTTGTACTCACCTAATTGTGATTGCAGGGGTCGAATACATCTTCTGGCCCCGCTCTTCGCTGGTCCCTACTAGGTCCACTCCCTGCTCCAAGAGCTTTATCGTACCCTTAAAACCCCTGTATGGATCCTGCCTCCACTACATCACCCTCCAGATTGTTCCACTTCCTGACAACACTATGACTAAAGAAATACTTCCTAACATCCCTGTGACTCATATGAGTTCAACTAACAGTTGTGACCCCTTGTTGCTGTGTCCCATCTCTAGAACATTGTCCCTATCCCTGTCAATTCCTGTCAGTATTTTATATGTCGTTATCACCTTTCCTATCCCTCCTGCCCTCCAGTGTCGTCAGGATGAGTTACCTAACCTCTTATCGTGGACATACCCTCAACCCGTGACTAGTCTTTTTGCAAACATTTCACTTTCTAATTTCTTGACGGACTGACTAGGTGTGGTTCCATACTGGTGCTGCATACTCCAATATCCTCATGTTCACGATGTACAGTGTCTTGAATGACTCTTTACTCGGGTATCGAAACGCTTTTCTTAGGTTTGCAAGGCGCCCATATGTTTCAGCAGTTGTTTGCTTGATGTCGCCGCAGGATGCTGTTGATACTCATTCCGAGATCCTTTTCTTGAGTGCCTTTTGCCCCCAGCCTCCATTTTATTTGCGGTCTTTGACTTTTCCCAATTTTCTGACTTTGCACTTGGTGGGATTAAACTCCAGGAGCCAGTTGCTGGACCAGGCTTGCAATCTGTCCAGACCCCTTTGTAGTCCTATATGATCTTCATCCGTTTGAATTTTCCGCTTTGCTTCACATTGTCAAGAGGACACCTCTGAATCAATCCACCCGTCACGTCATTCACATATACCAGAACGGCACCGGCTCTAGGACTGACCCGTGGAACCCCGCTCGTCACAGGCGCTCACTCAACTCCTCACGTACCATCACTAGCTGTTTCCTTCCTGTCAACTATTTCTGATCCAATGCTGTGCATTTAATGTAATTCCTGCCTGCCCATCTAGCTTTTGCACTAATCTCTTGTGTGGAACTGTGTCCAAAGCCTTCTTACAGGCCAAGAAAATGCAATCTACACACCCTTCTCTACATCTTCTGTTATTTCGTCACCTTGTCGTAAAACTCCAGTAGATTTGCGACACAGGATTTATTCCTGAAACCATGCAGGTTATCGTGTACATCGTTTTCTAGGTGCTCCACCACTCTTCTCCTGATAACCCTCTCCATGACTTTGCATACTATATATGTCAGTGACACTTGTCTGTAGTTTAATGTTATATGTCTGTCTCCTTAAACATTGGGACTATATTTCTGTCTTCCATACTCAAATAGTTGTCCTGTTTCGATAGGCGTATTAAACATTGTTTTAGTGGTACAAAGCGCCTCTGCTCCCTCTCAGACCCATGAGAGATGTTACCCGGGCCCATCTCCTTGAGGTATCTAGCTCACTCAGCAGCCTCTTCACTTCTTCCTCGGTGTGTGTGTGTGTGTGTGTGTGTGTGTGTGTGTGTGTGTGTGTGTGTGTGTGTGTGTGTGGGGTTTATATATAAAATTTTTTCTCATGTCTTTTACCCCTTTTTCGTCCTCTCATTTTTTCTATATAAATTTGGTCGTTAAACTTTCCTGCATAAAACCCACTCCACCTGCATACACTTTCACTAATTCAATAAACACACACACACACACACACACACACACACAAAAGGATCACGACTGACCCTGCAGCCGCAAATAGGTGAATACAAACACAAAAGCAACAATCTGAGAAGGGGGACAGAAGCTAAGATTCGACTCATGCAACCACATTTAAGTGGGTACACATGCATTAGCCACTAGTTGCAATGTCAATACGCCACTTGACACAGGGCAACTGTCCGAGGGATTTTTGTGAATGCTCATCTCTTATTTAAAGCCAGCTAATCACCTAGGGTCTGCCAGCCACCTATCAGAGTTACGGTGCACTTCACTGGATACTGAGTATTTATCAATAAGATATCCTTGATGACACCTGGTAGCTGCTCTATTACCAGGCAGTGTGATCCAGCCTTGGTCACTGAATGAAGCATAGACCGACACGAGGGTGCTTACATGACGTGAGGCAATTGACACTTTGACCAGTTCTGGGACCCACTCCCACTGAGAACTATACTAACACTGCTGCACTTCGATTAATTAAGTTCCTACCTGCCAGGTACAATATTGTGGACTGCAGTCTATGTTATGAACAAGGTGGGGGAAATGGACTTAAGCGCCCCAGGTCTTTCTCTACCTGGAGTTTGGTGTGTCTGACTTGAGACGTCAGTACAAGACGCCCATTAACTTATGTCCTGCTAAATGATGAGAGGTTGTCGTAGATGAATAACATCAAATCATTGTATTTGACAGTCAGCTTAATATACGCCAGCATTTCCTACGAGGCCACAGCCTACCTCTCTGAGCGTGGATTTCGGCTTAAGTAAATCGTATTTACCAATAATTAATCGAGTCTTGGTACTTTAGTACCGAAATTCAAACATTAGAATAAACAATAATTAAGATGCTGCGTGTATTCTCTCGTTGATACATTTAGAGAGCAATACTATATTTATCTAGCATTCTAATCAAGCAATCGCAAGCAGCCATAGTGATGTCCTCTCTTGTTCTTAACACGAGATTGTCAGACGAAAGCATTTTAAAATGCAGCTTGGCACAAACACCAACTCTGTCGTAGGGCAGGTTGCTAATTACTGACAATAAGGAGAGTTAAATAAGTGCTCTTAGCAGTACAGTCGCCAGTCACTATAACATTCAAAAATTTGCAAAGCTTTGAGACCTAGTGACAAATAAATTTTATTACTAATATTACGAGGACTAAATCCTAAGCCAGTGTAAACATGGCACTCAGGGCAGTGAGGGAATAACTCGTTGATCCCTTACTGTCATAGGGAGGTGTAATAGTCGCAGGCTGACCCCCTGATAACACAGCTGTCCCAAGACAAGAAGAGAAAGTAATACACTACCTCTAGAATATTCTAACATACAGGAATTCAAGGAATTCCCATAATAGGGGAAGCGCCAGGTTCAGAGAATCCAAACATTACTCAACATATGTCTGGTCTTACAGCTGCCTGCTGCATGGATTAAGTACTTGTATGGTGATCATTATACTTAAGAATAAACAGTCGTCACTAACGCTCACAATGCAGCTCAATGCCTCATGAATTGGCTTATATAACTCTCAAAATAATTTTATTTGTATGACTAAAAACTCATAGATGGTTATACTTAAGCCATGCCTTTAATTACTCGTGTATTTTCAATATTTTTAGGTCGATTACGCAAAGCCTCAGCAACTAGGAAGCATTAATTAAACGTTATAGCCACATGCACTGATCTAACTATTAATGTGGTTAATAATGACAGTCGTATCAAGCGACTGGTTGCCACTAGACGACTGGTTACTTTGTCCTGATAGCTGACTTTGATGTTACTGACCGACTGGTTACTTCGGTCAGTTAGCTGACTTAATTAACATATTATAATTGTTCGATGTCATAACTCACTGGAGGGGTAATGTAACCCCTGTCCTCCTCAAACCCAACCCACTTACGTCAGCTGTACTGCTACTACTACCGCCGCCACCGCCCCCCGTGTGGAGAAAATTCTCCAAAAGAGGGGGTACCAACCTTTTCTGACCTTAGAAAAGGCCCTGCCCTTAGTGGCCCGGCCCTTAGAAAGGGCCAGACGGCGAGTCTAGCGTCCTGATCAACAACCTACTGGTCAACAGTTTAATTTAAAACATATGGATGAACCCAAACAGCCAAGAGTCACGTAGTAGCTGACCAGGGTTGCAACCAGTGTTAATGTAATCAGTGATAGACATTGAGATATGTTACTCTTTACCTTAGCAGGAAAGAGATATAGAAAACTGTTATTTCCATTACTAAACTTGCCTACAATCTTGTGTTCTAGTGATCGAAATTTAGAGAACACGAGCTCTTGAATTGCAAGTTGTTGCAGTGGTTTGCAAGTGTCGAAATTTAGCTGACCTCAGTGACGCCGCTTGACCGAGCTGCGGGCTGCAGGGGCGCGGCAGATTGACTTAAGATATCTAAGGGAAAGGTGCTACGGCGCGGTTTATAACCGGACAAAGAGACAATCGTCGTATGCGTTCGTCCTTCCTCAATCTCCACTAACGTCGGGAAATCGGATAAGAATTCTGTTCCAACGCGTTTAGTGTATAAAATCGCGGTATATTCAGAAGTGTGCGCAGCTTCTGACTACTGCAAAAAGACTGACATTAAAGAACGTAAAGGGACAATGAGTTTGCGTCGTCTAACAAGACTCTTCAGCAACGTTCTTCAAACAAGACAGCGATATCCGGGTGTGAATTAAGGGTCCGTTACAAATACCCAGGTAAGTCTGCTTAAACATAGATGCCACCTACTGCGCAGTTAGGAATGCATAATTTGCTTTAGGCAGATTTATCATATCACCCGGTGACTCGTGGGCGTTCCGCCCAAAACAAGTGAGTAAACTGCCTTTCAGTTTATTAAAGACTGAAATATGGGCATATGCTCCTTTGGGACAATAATTATACTCACCTGATGTTTACCTTACAAAACTGTGGAGGTATGTGCTCCTACGATAACGTGGACTGTATGTTTTGCTTGCTACTTAGCTTTTTGATGAATCCAAGATGTCGCAGCCATCCCCAACACCTTCTCAGGGGAAACACCCGTCACCGCCACCGCCACCGCCACCGCCACCGTCACAGCCCCCTCCTCCGCCACCGCCGCTTTTCTAATCAACATCTTGATTATTGTATTAATGTTGGTAGAATTCTGATATATGTTAGGTAAAGACACAAGTGCACTATGTACATTTTATTGTGGCAACGTTTCGCTCTACAGGTGCTTTGTAACGGCTTGATAAAACTTCTGGAGAACGAAACGTTGCCACAATAAAATGTCACATTAGCCGCACTTGTGTCCTTTTACCTAACATCTTGATTACTGTTTACGTGTTTTTTTTGTTGTTACCTTCAACACGGTCTTAGAGATGGTAAATCCTGTCTCACAAATCCGCTAGATTTCAATAATAAGGTATCGAAGTGAGGGAAGAATAGGAGAGGAATGAGTGAACAGGATATTTTTGAAGTGTAAACAAAAATATTGGACTAAAGCTAGAACAGGTAAGAGTAACAGGAAAACATCCTGGAATAACTAACAGAAAGAAAACAGTGATTATCATGGAAGAGATGTCAGAATGTACTAGAGGAACAAATGCTGTTTCTTGTGTGTGTCACCGATGTGACTGAAGATAGTCAGGTGTGTGTGTGTCCACAGATGACGTGAAACTAATGAGGAAAATACAAACAGGAGAAGACTACGAAACTTTTCAATGGGACTCGAACAGCTCCAAGAATGGGCTGACAAATGATTATTGAAATTTAATACCGGCACATGCAAGGGTATGAAAATCACTTCAGTGGATAAAGTAATATTTAACAGAGGAAACAATGAGTTATTGTCAAAGAAGAGTTGTCGGAATAGGCAAGCATGGCGAGTGGGGTTCCACAACACTCGGTACTGGGACCAATACTATTCCTGTGTACGTTAATCACAAGACAGAAGAAACTGCGTCGGCGGTATCACTGTGGGATTGTTCTGACAAATGGCTTTTAGAATTAAGACATAGCGTACGTGAAATTATGAAAATTATGGAAGGGCAAAGAAGACCGGAAATAGAGTTCAGTTTTGGGAGTCAAGGACTTTAAACACACACACAAACAGACACACACTCATATATATATATATATATATATATATATATATATATATATATATTTTTTTTTTTTTTTTTTTTTTTCAACAAGTCGGCCGTCTCCCACCGAGGCAGGGTGACCCAAAAAGAAAGAAAATCCCCAAAAAAAAAACTTTCATCATCATTCAACACTTTCACCACACTCATACATAATCACTGTCTTTGCAGAGGAGCTCAGATACGACAGCTGAGAAAAGTCCCTCCCAGCTGTCACTATCCAGATCCTCCTTTAAAGTGCAGGCATTGTACTTCCCATTTCCAGGACTCAAGTCCAACTAAATCAATTAACTGGTTTCTGAATCCCTTCACACAATGTTACCCTGCTCACACTCCAACAGATCGTCATGTCCCAAAACCATTCGTCTCCATTCACTCCTATCTAACACGCTCACACATGCTTGCTGGAAGTCCAAGCCCCTCGCCCACAAAACCTCCTTTACCCCTTCCCTCCAACCTTTTCTAGGACGACCCCTACCCCGCCTTCCTTCCCCTACAGATTTATACGCTCTCCAAGTCATTCTACTTTGATCCATTCTCTCTAAATGACCAAACCACCTCAACAACCCTCTTCAGCCCTCTGACAAATACTTTTACTAACTCCACACCTTCTCCTAATTTCCACATTCCGAAATTTTCTGCATAATATTTACACCACACATTGCCCTTAGACAGGACATCTCCACTGCCTCCAGCCTCCTCCTCGCTGCGCATTTGCAACCCATGCTTCACACCCATATAAGAGTGTTGGTACCACTATATTTTCGTACATTCCTTCTTTGCCTCCATGGATAACGTTTTTTGTCTCCACAGATACCTCAATGCACCACTCACCTTTTTTCCTTCATCAATTCTATGGTTAACCTCATCCTTCATAAACCCATCCGCTGAAACATCAACTCCCAAATATCTGAAAACATTTACTTCTTCCATAATCCCTCTCTCCAATGTGATATCCAATTTTTCTTTATTTAAATCATTTGATACCCTCATCACCTTACTCTTATCTATGTTCACTTTTAACTTTCTACCTTTACACACTCTCCCAAACTCGTCCACTAACCTTTGCAACTTTTCTTTAGAATCTCCCATAAGCACAGTATCATCAGCAAAAAGTAACTGTGTCAACTCCCATTTTGCATTTAATTCTCCATAATTTAATCCCACCCTCTCCCCAACACCCTAGCATTTACTTCTTTTACAACCCCATCTATAAATATATTAAACAACCATGGTGACATTACACAACCCTGTCTAAGACCTACTTTTACCGGGAAGAATCTCCTCTCTCCTACACACCCTAACCTGAGCCTCACTATCCTCATAAAAACACTTTACAGCCTTCAGTAACTTACTACCTATTCCATACACTTGCAACATTTGCCACATTGCTCCCCTATCCACTCTATCATATGCCTTTTCTAAATCCATAAATGCAATAAAAACTTCTACCTTTATCTAAATACTGTTCACATATATGCTTCACTGTAAACACTTGATCTACACATCCCCTACCCACTCTAAAGCCTCCTTGCTCATCTGCAATCCTACTCTCTGTCTTACCTCAATTCTTTCAATAATAACCCTGCCATACACTTTACCTGGTATACTCAGTAAACTTATTCCCCTATAATTTTTACACTTCTTTTATCCCCCTTCCCTTTATATAAAGGAACTATACATGCTCGCTGCCAATCCCTAGGTACCTTCCCTCTTTCATACATTTATTAAACAAAAATACCAACCACTCCAGCACTATATCCCCCCTGCTTTTAACATTTCTGTCATGATTCCGTCAATTCCAGCTGCTTTACCCCTTTCATTCTACGTAAAGCCTCACGCAACTCCCCCACACTCACATCCTGCCTTCTTCACTCCTAAACGATGTTGTACCTCCTGGCCAGTACATGAAATTATCGCCTCCTCCTTTCATCGACATTTAAAAGTTCCTCAAAATATTCCCGCCATCTACCCAATACCTCCAGCTCCCCATCTACTAACTCCCTACTCTGTTTTTAACTGACAAATCCATTCGTTCCCTAGGCTTTCTTACCTTGTTTATCTCACTCCAAAAATTTTTCTTGTTTTCAGCAAAATTTCTTGACAGAGCCTCTCCGTTCTTTCATCCGCTCTTCTTTTGCACTCTCTCACCACTCTCTTCACCTTTCTTTTACTCTCCATATACTCTGCTCTTCTACTAACACTTCTGTTTTGTAAAACCTCTCATAAGCTACCTTTTTCTCTTTTATCACACCCTTTACTTCTTCATTCCACCACTCACTCCTCTTTCCTCCTGCACCCACCCTCCTATAACCACAAACTTCTGCCCCACATTCTAATACTGCATTTTTAAAACTATCCCAACTCTCTTCAACCCCCACTACTCCTACTTGCACTAGCCCACCTTTCTGCCAATAGTTGCTTATATCTCACCCTAACTTCTCCTCCCTTAGTTTATACACTTTTACCTTCTCTTACTTGCTGTTGCCATTTTCCTTTTGTCCCATCTACCTTTTACTCTAACTGTAGCTACAACCAAATAATGATCTGATATATCCGTTGCCCTCTATAAACATGTACATCCTGAAGCCTACCATCAACCTTTTATCCACCAATACATAATCCAACAAACTACTTTCCTTACGTGCTATATCATACCTTGTATATTTATTTATCCTCTTTTTCATAAAATATGTATTACTTATTACCAAACCTCTTTCTACACATAGCTCAATTAATGGCTCCCCATTTACATTTACCCCTGGCACCCCAAATTTACCTACTACTCCATCCACAACATTTTTACCCACTTTAGCATTAAGATCCCCAACCACAATTACTCTCTACTTGGTTCAAAACTCCCCACACACTCACTCAACATTTCCCAAAATTCTCTCTTCTACACTTTCTTCTCCAGGTGCATAAACACTTACTATAACCCACTTTTACATCCAACCTTTATTTTACTCCACATAATCCTTGAATTTATACATTTATATTCCTTCTTTTACCGCTAACTGATTATTCAACATTATTGCCACTCCTTCTTTAGCTCTAACTCTATTTGAAACCCCTGACTAATCCCATTTATTTCTCCCCACTGAAACCTCCTACCCCCTTCAGCTTTGTCTCACTTAAAGCCAGGACATCCAGCCTTTTCATTCATAACATCTACAATCATCTCTTTCTTATCATTCGCACAACATCCACGCACATTCAAACATCCCACTTTGACGATTTTTTCTTCTTCTTTTAGTAAGCTATACAGGAAAAGGGGTTACTAGCCCATTGTTCCCGGCATTTTAGTTGACTTTTACAACACGCATGGCTTACGGAGGAAAGATTCTTATTCCACTTCCCCATGGATATGAAAAGGAAAAGCAATAAGAACAAGAACTATTAAGATAAAATCAAAGAAAACTCAGATGAGGTGTATACAATAAACGGGACATGTTTGCGTAGTGTGACCTAAGTGTAAGTAGAAGTAGCAAGACGTACCTGAAATTTGCATGTTTATGAGACAGAAAAAGACACCAGCAATCCTACCATCATGTAAAACAGTTTCAGGTTTCTGTTTCACAGTCACCTGGCAGGATGGTAGTACCTCCTAGTGGTTGCTGTCTACCAACCTACCCACCTATATATATATATATATATATATATATATATATATATATATATAATATGGGATCATCCTCAGAGAAAAGAATAACTTGCTTCAGGGAAAACTCAAAGTTCTCCCTGGAGCTGTTTGAAAATTTTTTCCTACCACCCCCAACGGGCTGTGGCGAGGCTTCTCTTTATGATGTCGTTGACCTCCTCATGTCTAGCATACTTCCCTTCTGATGTGTGACACACGAGACCATAAAGTCCGAATTGATCAGCGACTAGGCGAAGAGCAACACCAATCCGAATGACCTGTGGGTCGAGTCGAGTGCCCAGGGAGGAATTGGGTACAGCTAGAAGGAAATCTCCTGAGTGTGGTGCCTTCACCACTAGGAGACGAGCTTTGTCCTTTCCTGAAGCGTTGGTGACCATTGTGTTGGCAATTTTTTCCATGATCGGTTTGTCCCAGTGGGACTGTTTGTGCTCTTTGGGAGGAGCTGGTCTACTGGAGGAGTCTGCCAGGATGTCCCACCGCGCGGCTGCTTCAATGAACCTGGGGTCTTGAGCTCCCACCGCACCTCTCAAACGTTCGGGGACAATCTTTTGACTAATCCAC
>WNWK01041418.1:0-16460 GCA_009830355.1 Cherax destructor | reverse complement strand
CTGTAAATATACCGTAACCATCCAACAAGGAGGGTCTTTGACCTCCTATATATCTCTCTCAAGACCCACGCGACATAACGGGCTCTGAAACCAGGCCTGCTTCCCCCAACAACTACAAACAGTCGTACTGGGATGGCCCAATAGTAGAGAAAATAGCCTCAGCAATGCTTCAGAGTGTGTCAGGGAAGGATAGAGCCCGCTTCCTTGCAGTGAGAGCTCCTCATGCAGGGGACTTTCTGTTAGCTGTTCCCAACTCCAGCCTTGACACACGCCTCGACCCACAGACCATCCGCATTGGTGTTGCCCTTCGACTTGCCGCAGTGAAGCAGCAGACCGATTCGGATACCATGGTATTGTGTGTCGTAAATCCGAGGGAAAGATTGCAAGACATGAAGAGGTTAATAATATTATTAAGAGGAGCCTCACAACAGCCGGATGTCCAGCAGTAAGGGAGCCACCCCAACTATGCAGATCTGATATCAGCCAAAAGCGTCCAATGGTATCATCCTTCAAGCCTGGACAGACGGCAAGCAGGTGGTGTGGGACTACACATGTGCATCTACCTTGGCTGATACCTATCTCCAATACACCAGGGAGGAAGGAGGGGCAGCTGCCACCTTCAGGGAGTCCTAAAAGTCGAGAAAATATGGAGAACTTGCCCATCATTATATGTTTGTTCCCATAGGCTCGGAGACCCTTGGCTCATGGGGAAAGAGTGCATCTAAGTTCCTCAGGAGCTGGGCAAAAGACTCAACAGGGTAACTAGGGATCCCAGGGCAGCTAGTTTTCTGTTCCAGCGACTCAGCGCTGCTGTTCAGAGGGGTAATGCATGCTGTATTCTGGGCACGCGCCCCAGCTCTGAGGAGCTGGATGAGATTTTCGCATTATAATCAGTGACAAACATGTAACAATATGTACTAGACATGTATCTCTCACACCTCGTGTACTGTATATGCCATCTTTATATCAACAATGTATCTATATATATATATATATATATATATATATATATATATATATATATATATATATATATATATATATATATTGTGTGTGTGTGTGTGTGTGTGTGTGTGTGTGTGTGTGTACACACACACACACATGCACACTGTATATGAGGAAAAAATAATATACAAATACAGTAAAAGGAAGACTAAGTTCAGCAGCAACAGCAGAAGATTCGTCAAGCAGCTGCTACATAGCAACACAGTCAGTAATGTCATGCTGTCACAGTGTCATGCTGTCAGTGCCATGCTGTCACAGTGCCATGATATCACAGTGCCATGCAGTCACAGTGCCATGCAGTCACAGCGTCATGCTGTCACAGTGCCGGATTATGAAACTGACAAGGGCCAACAAGGAGTAGGTTTGATGAGTTCCGGGAGTTTGTCTCCTCCTAGACCCTGGCTCACGTGAGAACGTTCACTATATGTGAACGAAACGTCGTGATACTTCTATAAAGTTTTTTTTTCTAGAGTCTTTGCATGGCTTAGAATGTGAACATTTTCTCTGGGAAGACCTAAGCCAAAATATCAATCTAGAGAACTTAAAAACACAAGATGCTGAAGTAATCAGAGAAATCATTTTTTAATGACGCAAGATTTTCAGTATGTGAAATATCTTAAACTATCACGCTTTTGTGGTCACTAGTCAATATAATAGTGAAAATTAACTAATAACTGAAAAAAAGTATTTGTACCAGGGTAGGATTTAGGTCCTGGGGTCCGTGGCTGCGTCACTGCAGTGAATCAAAATGGAGACTCGGGAAGACAATGGCTGACAGGGATGTAAAATGGCGAGAGGAAAATGGTAGGATAAAAGCGAAATGGTGAGTAAGGAAAAAAATAATTATGTGGAAAATATGGGAGACTGAAGATAAGGAATGATAAAGAACCCGAGATACAAAGGAAACGAGGAAAAGGTAGAGGCAGAAGAGAAACTACTCCCCAGTAAGGTTAGGAGAGAGAAATTCCTCCCCAACAAAGCTGTGGAAAAACTACTGCCCAACAAGCCAGAGAGAAACTCCTCCCCTAAAATGTAGAGAAACTCCACAAAAAGGTAGAGAAATTCCTCTCTAACAAGGTTAAACAGGAGACAAACTCCTCCCCAACAACACTAGGAGATAGAAACTCCTCCCCAATAACACTAGGAGAGAGACACTCCTCCCCAGGAACACTAGGAGAGAGAAGCTCCCCCAACAACACTAGGAGAGAGGAACTCCTCCCCAGCAACACTAGGAGAGAGGAACTCCTCCCCAGCAACACTAGGAGAGAGAAACTCCTCCCCAACAACACTAGGAGAAACTCCTCCCCAACAACACAAGGAGAGAGACACTCCTCCCCAGGAACACTAGGAGAGAGAAGCTCCCCCAACAACACTATGAGAGAAACTCCTCCCCAGCAACACTAGGATAGAGAAACTCCTCCCCAGCAACACTAGTAGAGAGAACCTCCCCAGCAACACTAGGAGAGAGAAACTCTTCCCCCAACACTAGAAGAGAGAGAGAAACTCCTCCCCCCAACAACACTAGGAGAGAAAGGAACTCCTCCCCAGCAACACTAGGAAAGAGAAACTCCTCCCCAGCAACACTACCTTTGCCTTACCTTTGATATACCTTTGAAGAGTTTCGAGAGTATCTACTCTCTCAGCCCGGCCATGGGCCAGGCTCGTCTGGTGCTTGCCTGGTCATCCCCCCAACAACACTAGGAGAGAGAGAAACTCCTCCCAGCAACACTAGGAGAGAAACTCCTCCCCCCAACAACACTAGGTGAGACACTCCTCCCCCAGGAACACTCGGAGAGAGAAACTCCTCCTCAACAATGGAAAAAAAGACAAACAACCCCTTTTCCCCCCAGCAAAAATGGAAGAGGGGAAACATAACCCCTCCCAAACAAGGGACGCACACAAGAAAAACAAACCCCACCCCCAAAAAGATAGAGAGGGGGCAACCTAACCCCTCCCTAACAGAAAAAAAAGAGGGACGAAAAATGTGATTACGCAGCAGCAGGCACAGAAGCTGAGGCATGATACATAATGAAGAATGACGGGAGGGAGGGGGAACGAAAATGAAATAAAGCAAATAGAATTGCAAAAATATTAAGGGAAGCATAAAAATGACGATAGATTGCATAAAGAAGGAGGGGGAAGAGGGATGAAAACAATGGGAGATTAAAAGATGATGCATGTAGCAGTGAAATGATCTTTGAGATGAAGAACGCGGAGACAGTGAGGAGAGCCAGGGATGTGGATGTTCCATTTACATGTATTGTTGGCAAGCTACCATTAGCCACAAGATTGGCTGGCCGCCCGCCTGACTGTACTTACCTATTTGTGGTTGCAGGGGTCTGCCTGCCTTCTGCTGGCTGCCTGGCTAGCTGCCTGCCTTCTGCTGGCTGCCTGGCTAGCTTCCTGCCTTCTGCTGGCTGCCTGGCTAGCTGCCTGGCTAGCTGCCTGCCTTCTGCTGGCTGCCTGGCTAGCTTCCTGCCTTCTGCTGGCTGGCGGTTAAGCCGCGGTCATGGCGGTGGGGAGGTGCTATCATGATGGTGTGAGAAGATAGGGAGAGAAATGGATGGCAGAGGGTTGGGGGGTATGGAAATAAAAGGAAGGAGGTGGGGAAGATATAAGAGAGGTGGGGAGGATATAAGAGAGGTGGGGAGGATATGAGAGGTGGGGAGGATATAAGAGAGGTGGGGAGAAAGGAGGTGAGGAGATGGGAAAAAGAAATGAAGCAAAGAATTTAGAGGAACGGAAGCAGCAGCAACAGAAACAGAAGCAGAAGCAGCAGCATTAGAGGTAGCAACAGAATATTGGCGAAGAACAACAGTAGCACAAGTAAGAGGAAAAAGAGCAACACGAACAGAAATAAAATCAACCTTTACCTTCGCCTTTGATGAGTTCCGAGAGTTCTTCTACTTCCGGAGCCCGGTCTTTGGCCAGGCACGTACGGTGCTTGCCTGGTCAATCAGGCTGTTGCTGTTGGCGGCCTGCTAGCCCACATATCCATCACAGTCTGGCTGATGCGGCACTTGGTGAAGATACATGCTCAGTTTCCTCTTGTCCCAGCAGTGTTTCTATTTTCCGATAAGATGTTGAATATTGATACAATGTTCCCTTATTGTGCCCACGGCGCCCCTACTTTTCACTGGATTTATTTTGTACTTCCTCCTATACCTCTCACTCCAGTATGCTATGACTCTGATATCTCTCCTGCCCTGAACGGGGTCGTCAACACTAAGCAATATTCCAAACGAGAGAACACAAGAGATTTGAAAAGTGTCACCACTGGCACTACTTCCCTTGTTTTGAAGTTCTCATAATCTGCCCCGTCATCTTTCTGGCTGTCATGACATTTGTGCTCAACATAGGATAAGCGTAAAATACAAGTAAAAGGAGGGACAAGAGCACCAGGAAGAGGAAAGATAAATACAAAAATAAGAACACGAACTCTCACTCCGGTCTCTCATTTTCTCCCCACCGCTCACTCTCTCCACTACTCACACACTTTCCACTCGTCTTAGCACATCCCCAATCCTCCCCAAAGGACCAAGCACACATCCCCACTCCTGAGGGAGTCAACACAGCCCTGCCTTTCCCTGGGGAGCAGCACATCAGAGCCCTGGGTGGCTCAGTAAGCTCCTCACAAGAGCTTAGCACGCCAGCTCCGTCGCTCCTCCTCTAACTTGTTCTGGAGCCGTCGCATTACTCTGCCAGATAAAGAGTTTTCTTGTTGTTCAGGAAAGTGACGAGGGTCAATTCCCGCAGTCTCTTGTGTTCTGTAATGCAGCTCTTGGTGTTAGGGACTTATACACATGCTCTGCCACTCAACACTTACCTGTAAGTAGCTCTAGTCTTAGGAATATCTAGATACCACTGAATTTCACGTCATCTTACACCGAACGCTAATCACCTTCAAAAAACATGTATACGATAAATCACTGACCATATGTCCCCCTCAACCCCCACCCCATCTTTCTTTCTGCGTCAAACATATGAACTATTGGGAATGACTGATTGCCTTTAATTTGTACTCCCTGGACCCCAGATGGGATAGATACATCATAATCTATACATGGAAATTCCTCGAACGAGTGGTTCTAAATCTTCGCACTGAAATAATTACTCACCCGAGTGGGAGGTACAGTACGCGGTGCCAAAATCGTCCCAGTAACAAGTAAGGAATGCAATAATTATCACAAAGGCAGTCAACATCCATCAAAAAAAATTACTTACCAGCACCTTATCTTCGTGAGAGCTGTTTAAGTTCCTACGAACTACTGCTGATCAGCCAGGCTGTAGTGGCAAGTGTACGTGAGACCCTGAGCTACCAACTCACACTACCACATCCACACACTGCCCCTGAACCACGCAAACCACCCCTACACACTGCTCATATATCTATTTTTTGGTTAAAAAAAAAAAAAAAAAAAGAGTCCACACCCGCGCTACCACCATCGCTACGACTACTACCATCATCGCTATAACTACTACTACCATCGTTACCACTACCACCACCATCGCTATCACTACTACCACCATCGCTACCACCCTCGCTATCACTATGCTTCATTCTATCACTTGTACCACCACCACCACCACCACCACCACCTACGCTCGCTAGCATGTTTGACATACTTTTGATGAGTTTTGAGAGTTTTTCTACTCCCTGAGCCCGGCCATGGTGCTTGCCTGGTCAACCAGGCTGTTGCTGCTGGAGGCCCGCTGATCCACATATCCAATCACAGCCTGGTTGATGTGGCACCTAGTGATGATACTTGTTCAGTTTCCTCTTGAAGACTTCTACACTTGTTCCAGCAGTGTTTCTGATATCTTGTAATAAGATGTTGAATAGTCTAGGACCACGAATGTTGATACAGTGTTCCCTTACTGTGCCCACAACGACCCTGCTTTTCACTGAGTTTATTTTGCAGTTCCTCCCATATCTCTCACTCCAGTACGTTATGGCAGTGTACAGATTTGGGACAAGGCCCTCAAGTACTTTCCCGTATATATATATATATATATATATATATATATATATATATATATATATATATATATATATATATATATATATATATATATATATATATATGACGGTAGTACCTCCTTGGGCGGTTGCTGTCAATCAACCTACTAGTTGTGTGTGTGTGTATATATATATATATATGTCGTGCCGATTAGGTAAAACTGGTCAATTAGCAAGAACTCATCTAAAATTAAGTCCTTTCTAAAATTTTCTCTTATACGTTTCAAGATATATTTTTTTCATTTATGTTAATGTAAAAATTTATAATCTTGTACCAAGAAAAACTTTGAAAACCTACCTAACCTTATTACAACAAGCGCAATTTAATTTAGAATAACCCAACTAAATATATTTTAGATACGTTAACAATAATTTAATAATACACAAACACAATGAAATATATTTTTTTCGTTAGGTTCAGAATTATTTTTGCGAAATTATTGCATACACAAATTTTCGCTTGTCTTATATGGCAAGATGAAGCGTTGCTATTTAAGCCAAAATCGCAAGTTTTACCTAATCGGCACGACATATATATATATATATATATATATATATATATATATATATATATATATATAATCTTGTATCTCTCTCCTCCACTCCAATGAGTATATATTTAGGAATGAGTCATTCACAGTAATTTGTATGTTTTACTGACTCTATGCATGCCGTAAATAATCTGTGTATATTTTTCCGCTCTATTATCTTCCGTGCCCTGAACGGGCCCGTCAACACTGAACAGAGAGCACAAGCGACTTGAAAAGTGTCCATACTTTCACCATTTCCCTTGTTTTGAAAGTTCTCATTATCCACCCTGTTATCTTCCTGGCTGTCGTGACATTTTCCTTGTGTTCTCTAAAAGATAGGTCTGGCGACATAATTACTCACGTGTTCTTTTCGTTGTATTTGATGATCCTCTCGAGTTTTATATACAGTAGCACGCCACCTACTCCACTCACCTTTGCCAGCACGCCACCACTCCCTCCCTACATTACTCGACCTAATTAAAGCGGACGCTACTTAGTGATTCAGAGAGTGACTTAATTCCAAGAGTGCTGCCGAGTAGCAAGATAACCCATTTATTACCCCGCCTCCCCCACTATAGACTCATGCCAATCATTAAGACTAGAACCCAGACCTCGTTCTGTCAATCCGTCTACCATCTTACTGAACCTCTGCTATCTAGACAGAAATATAGTTACGCCAGTTAGACCTACGCACAATAATATATATATATATATATATATATATATATATATATATATATATATATATATATATATATATATATATATATATATATATACCACCATTTTGCTTAATCAATCCATCAATTAAAAGGCCTTGTAAATCCTGTTAGATCATACTACTATTACTAATAATAATAAATAGTAACAGTATGTACTATAGAATTATTATGGGTATTTCCAAGATTATTTTTATCATTAGTATGCTTATTATCATGATAAATTATTGTTACTAATCATATGATTTGATGCTTATAACTAAGGTCAACATTTAAACCCTTCAAACCTGCAAAGATCCATAACGAAGAGTAAAACCTAACGAGACTAGAGGGGAACTTTAGCGAGGGGAAACTTAAATGGGGAGAAAATTTACCAGAGGAAATTCAACACGGCTGAAACTGAAGGAAAGAAACTTTCAAGGAAACTTTAACGTGAAAATAAATTAACGAGTAGAAAATTGAATTGAGAGCTAAATGGTGAAGGAATTTAAGACGCAACGGATGAGGAAACTTAACGGGAGGAGGAAACTTACCGGGAAGAGGAAAATTAACAGGAAGAGGAACCTTAACGGGAGGAGGAACCTTAACGGGAGGAGGAAACTTAACGAGAGGAGGAAATCAACGGGAAGAGGAAATATGTCAGGCCTTTTAACTCCCGTTGTTCCCCTGCTGCGTATAAATTTATTCAATTGTTTCAAAATCTAAACTCTGAGACGACCTGCGCGTGGGAACCATGACATGAGCGTGAGAACCATGACATGAGCGTGAGAACTATCCTCTCCATCACCGCTACTATCACAATATTACCACCCACCTCCCCAACCATCCGCACAGTACTATAAGTTATTATTAAGTGGACAAGTGAAGCCACTTGCTAAGAACGAAGTACAACTTTGCCACTTTAGCATTATATTTATTATACCTGGAGATTTATTATTATATTTTATTATATTATTTTTTCAAAACATGCACTTGCCTGTATAACCCACAAAGGTCATACTGTCTTTACTGAGATAAGCAGCAAGAAACACGTACACAAAATGGAGCGTAGTGTTTCCCGACTCTCTCTTTGTGTTTTCTTAAGTCTTGACAAATTACAGTTACACACACACACACGTAGAGCCAGAAATGAATATGCACAGGTAAGAAGGGAGGCCCAACAACAATATGAAAATGACATAGCAGCGAAAGCCAAATCTGACCCAAAGCTGTTGTACAGCCACATCAGGAGGAAAACAACAGTCAAGGACCAGGTGATCAGGCTAAGGAAGGAAGGAGAGATCACAAGAAATGACCGCGAAGTATGTGAGGAACTCAACATGAGATTCAAAGAAGTGTTCACAGAGGAGACAGAAGGGACTACAGAAAGACGGAGAGGTGGGGTACACCATCAAGTGTTGGACACAATACATGCAACCGAGGAAGAAGTGAAGAGGTTGCTGAGTGAGCTAGATACCTCAAAGGCGATGGGGCCAGACAACATCTCTCCATGGGTCCTGAGAGAGGGAGCAGAGGCGCTATGTGTACCCCTAACAACAATATTTAACACATCTATCGAAACAGGGAGATTACATGAGGTATGGAAGACAGCAAATGTAGTACCAATTTTTAAAAAAGGAGACAGACATGAAGCACTAAACTACAGACCAGTGTCACTGACATGTATAGTATGCAAAGTCATGGAGAAGATTATCAGGAGAAGAGTGGTGGAACACCTAGAAGGAATGAGCTTATCAACGACAGCCAACACGGTTTCAGGGAGAAGAAATCCTGTGTCACAAACCTACTGGAGTTCTATGACAGGGTGACAGCAGTAAGACAAGAGAGAGAGGGGTGGGTAGATTGCATTTTATTGGATTGTAAGAAGGCGTTTGACACAGTTCCACACAAGAGATTAGTGCAAAAGCTGAAGGCCCAGGCAGGGATAACAGGGAAGGCACTACAATGGATCAGGGAATACCTGTCAGGAAGACAGCAGCGAGTCATGGTACGTAGCGAGGTGTCAGAGTATGCGCCTGTGACGAGTGGGGTTCCACAGGGGTCAGTCCTAGGACCAGTGCTATTTCTGGTATTTGTGAACGACATGACGGAAGGAATAGACTACGAAGTGTCCCTGTTTGCAGATGATGTGAAGTTGATGAGGACCAGGCAGAACTACAAAGGGATCTGGACAGGCTGCAAGCCTGGTCCAGGAATTGGCTCCTGGAGTTCAACCCCTCCAAGTGCAAAGTCATGAAGATTGGGAAGGACAAAGAAGACCGCAGACGGAGTACAGTCTAGGGGGACAGAGACTACAAACCTCAATCAAGGAAAAAGATCTTGGGGTGAGTATAACGCCAGGCATATCTCCTGAGGCACATATCAACCAAATAACTGCTGCAGCATACGGGCGCCTAGCAAACCTAAGAACAGCATTCCGACATCTTAATAAGGAATCGTTCAGGACCCTGTACACTGTTTACGTTAGGCCCATATTGGAATATGCAGCACCAATTTGGAACCCACACCTAGCCAAGCAAGTAAAGAAATTAGAGAAATTGAAAAGGGTTGCAACAAGACTAGTCCCGGAGCTAAGGGGTATGTCCTACGAGGAGAGGTTAAGGGAAATCGACCTGACGACATTGGAGGACAGGAGAGATAGGGGGGGACATGATAACGACATATAAAATACTGAGAGGAATTGACAAGGTGGACAGAGACAGAATGTTCCAGAGATGGGACACAGCAACAAGGGGACACAGTTGGAAGTTGAAGACTCAGATGAATCACAGGGATGTTAGGAAGTATTTCTTCGTCACAGAGTGGTCAGCAAGTGGAATAGTTTGGGAAGCAATGTAGTGGAGGCAGATCCATTCATGACTTTAAGAAGAGGTATGATAAAGCTCATGACGCAGGGAGAGTGACCCAGTAGCGGCCAGTGAAGAGGCGGGGCCAGGAGCTATGAATCGACCCCTGCAACCACAACTAGGTGAGTACACACACACACACACAAAGGTTCATCGTCCTTAACGCTAAAAGGATCTGTGTGAGGTTCAACACAGTCGTTCACTACCTCATTAAACAAGTCACTATACCGCTGACACTTGGAAATGCACCGTTTTGGGTCAATTGTACTGGAGAGGAGAGCTTTACGTCATCCTGGAGGGATGATTGAGGTCAGGTGCTGGAGCCAGGCTGGTGAGCCTGGATTCACCCATCAACATCAACAAACACATATATCATAACTCCAATTTTCCCCGTCTAATTATTTTTTTTTTATTTAGCAATATTACTATTAGTCTCTTATGAAATTATACTAACCAAAAAATGTTTTTTTACGTGATCAAACTTAAATGTATATTTTACTGTTGGCAAGACTGACTGGTTGACTAAATTAATGGAGTTTAAAGCCAATCGACTACACACGACAAGAACACTAATCCCTAAAATAGGGATTGAAGTAAACTTTTAGTTTTCATTACCTGAAAGATTTATACCCTTGCTGTAGGTTGCATCCTGAAGGGTGATAGTAACCCTTGCTATAGGTTGCATCCTGAAGGGTGATAGTATAACTTGCAATGGTCTGCCTGACCTTTGAATATTAGCTGAGGTAGGATAACACCTCTAACCATGTTAAATAATTTATATATATATATATATATATATATATATATATATATATATATATATATTATAAAAAGATCACAGTAAACAGGTGATATCAAAATATGCAAGAGCAACCACTATGAAAAAATAGAGGAATTCGAAGCGCTTTTTCCATATGTATGTTGTCTTATATATATATATTATATAAAAAATAAAACGGCTCAAGCAGGTGATATCAAAATATCAAGACAACCACTATATGAACAGATTTCCCTCCGTAAGCATTCATGCGTGTCGTAAGAGGGCGATTAAATGCCGGGAGAAAAGGCCGGTAACCCTTCTTATTTATATTATATAATTGTAAAAAGAATATATTTCTTTTTTTTTATTATATACTCTTGTAGAAAACGGCTGTTGAAAGAAGAAAGATATATATTATATATATATATTTTTTAACACATCACGATCACAAGGCAGGGTGGCCCGAAAAAGAAAAACTTTCATCATCATTCACTCCATCACTGTCTTGCCAGAAGGGTGCTTTACACTACAGTTATAAAACTGCAACATTAACACCCTCCTTCAGAGTGCCGGCACTGTACTTCCCATCTCCAGAACTCAAGTCCGGCCTGCCGGTTTCCCTGAATCCCTTCATAAATGTTACTTTGCTCACACTCCAACAGCACGTCAAGTATTAAAAACCATATGCCTCCATTCACTCCTATCAAATACGCTCACACATGCTTGCTGGAAGTCCAAGCCCCTCGCACACAAAACTTCCTTTACCCCTCCCTCCAACCTTTCCTAGGCCGACCCCTACCCCGCCTTCCCTCCACTACAGATTTATACACTCTCGAAGTCACTCTGTCTCGTTCCATTCTCTCTACATGTCCAAACCACCTCAACAACCCCTCCTCAGCTCTCTGGACAATCGTTTTGGTGATCCCGCACCTCCTCCTAATTTCCAAACTCCGAATTCTCTGCATTATATTCACACCACACATTGACCTCAGACATGACATCTCCACTGCCTCCAGCCTTCTCCTCGTTGCAACATTCATCACCCATGCTTCACACCCATATAAGAGCGTTGGTATAACTATACTCTCATACATTCCCTCTTTACTTCCATGGACAAGGTTCTTTGTCTCCACAGACTCGAAGTGCTCCACTCACCCTTTTCCCTCATCAATTCTATGATTCACCTCATCCTTCATAGACCCATCCGCCGACATGTCCACTCCCAAATATCTGAATACATTCACCTCCTCCATACTCTCTCCTCCAATCTGATATCCAATCTTTCGTCACCTATTCTTTTTGTTATCCTCATCACCTTACTCTTTCCTATATTCACTTTATATATATATATATATATATATATATATATATATATATATATATATATATATATATATATATATATATATATATATATATATATAGATTAGATATCAGGCTGTGTCCATTGAATTAGTTCATTATTTTTTAAATATTCTGTTAAACAAACATCACTAACAATAATAATAATATATGTGTGTTTAGACATTTTCTTCTGTATGCTCGCTCACTAAAACACACTTTCAATTAGAACTCTCTCAATCAAAATTAATCAGATTAAACTTGCATTTCATATTGGCAAATCAACTTTGAAATAAAAATTTGTTTGCCAACTCCGAGCAATATCAGTTTCCTTGTTTACCTGTTAACGACCAATCAAGTTACCACACAGTCTTGTAACAAGTCTCTCTCTCTCTCTCTCTCTCTCTCTCTCTCTCTCTCTCCCACACCTGCCATCATTCTCATGATCACACAACTCAGGTGAAAAGTTGAGGAAATACCTTCAAAAACTCTTCAGGACTTTTCCCCAAGTATCCGAAATTGTTTACGAAACTTGACCCGTGAAATGAAGTTATCTTCACAAGATCAAAACAATCGGATTACACCACAACACAGACCCACCACCGTCTGAATCCATCCCGTCTTACACATTTGTTGCCGTGCGTGTGAAAATGCACGAACGAAACTCACTGTACGTCCCGCGATGCCAGACATAAGCCACCCGTATTTTTAATGTCCTTATTGTCTGGCAAGTATAGAGAAATATAAGCAAATATACGTTCAGGTAGCCCACTTAAGCTAACGTGAAGAATCACGCACACTCCCAATATCTGAGTAGTCTTATTTATCGACGTTTCGCCAACCACGTGTTGCCCATGTGTCTTATTCATCACCTTGCAGGTACTGTATACCACTCATGTACCTCTGATGAATTTCAAGAGTCTTTCTACTCCCGGAGGCCGGCCATGGGCCAATGTCGTCTGGTGCTAGTCTGGTCAACCAGGCTGTTACTGCTGGAGGCCCTCTGCCCCACATATCCATCACAGCCTGATTCATCTGGCACCTTTGATATACCTTTGAAGAGTTTCAAGAGTTTCACTACTCTCGAAGCCCGGCCATGGGCCAGGCTCGTCTGGTGCTTGCCTGGTCAACCAGGCTGTTACTGATGCAGGCCCGCTGGTGAAGATACTTGTTCAGTTTTCTCTTGAAAACTTCTACACTTGCTTTATCAGTGTTTCTGATATCTTCTGGTAAGATGTTGAATGTAATAATATTGGTAGAATTACCGACAATATGTTAAGTAAAAGGACACAATTGCAACTAATGTGACATTTTATTGTGGCAACGTTTCGCTCTCCAGGAGCTTTCTCAAGCTGTCGTGTCTGTTCAGCCTATAGAGTTGTATAGTATGCCGAGACGTCATACGATAACATGGCGGCGTCGGTAGTATGCCGAGCGTCATACGATAACATGCGAGCTGTCTGTCAGTATCATATATACACTTGTTTAGTGTATCTTTATAAGCTGGTCCCTTTCGGTGATGTCACGGTACCGCTGACGCAGAGGCTCAGCGCATGGCACAGCCTATCATAGCAGACTGCCTCACTAACGTTATCCACAGGCGAGACAGAAGGTGTGCTGGACTCTCTCAATTACTGTAAATACCGTAACCATCAACAAGAGTATCTTGACCTCCTATATACTCTCCAAGACCCACACGACAAAGCCGTTAAGCGATATATGGACACAGTTGGATATATATACTGTCAAGGTGAGGTGAAAAACTAGTGGTGTTAGAGTAGTAGTGATATAAGTATATTAGTAGTAGTAGTAGTAGTAAGTAATATAATAAGGTAGAACAATCAATATGCACATGAGTAAAGGTGATAAAACAAATACTTGGGTAGTATAACAATAGGTTAGACAAATATTTCTGTTGGAGGTTGAAATATAGAAGGCCAGTAGGAGTGTTCCACATCTACGATGTGCTAAATTAGCGAGAGACTATGTGATGGTAGGGTTTACTGTTTCAGGAGGATTCTTGCTAAGACTTCAGAGATGGTGAAGCTGCCTTTGTTTTGTTTAATTGTGTTAGAAACAGAGATAAGTGCTGATTCAAGGCATTTTCGTCTACGGAAATTAGTTTCTTTGATTACTAGTTGGGCGTCTTTGAATTTCATGAGATGATTGTTGGAATTTCGGTGTTGTACGCAGGCGTTGTTCAGGTTATCGTTTCTGCATGCATTCATGTGTTCATTGATGCGTGTCTCGAGGTTTCTTGCTGTTTCTCCTACATAAATTAGCACATCGTAGATGTTTGCTTTCCTGGGGCTGGGATGGAGGATATTGTTAGCCGTCTGGACGACATCATGAGAGGTAATGGGAGCAATCCTATTATCTGTCTCAGTGCTGGAGGCAACGATGTTGGCAGACGTAGGAGTGAGGACCTGACTAGCAGGTATAGGTCAGCAATAGACATAATTAGGAAGAAGGGTGGGAACCCTGTCATATGTGGTATTTTGCCAAGGAGAGGAGTTGGAGATGAATGGCTGTCCAGGGCAATTGCTGTCAATTGTTGGCTGGACAAACACTGTAAGGATAATGCAGTACCATTCATTTACAACTGGGACCACTTCTATGGCCGAAATGACATGTATGCCAGGGATGGGGTTCACTTATCCAGGGCAGGTGTGGATTTTCTTGCTAGCTCAGTTGAGGGTGCTGTTAGGACTTTAAACTAGGATTAGTTAGAGGTATGGGTTTAGAAATGGAAAATACTGAATGTCGAAATATAGATCTAGGCTTTGATATAAAAATCTTAACAATAACAAGGACAGTAATAGGTATAGTGGTAAAACAGAATGGAGCAGGAAGGGTAAAGAGAAAGGAGGGTCTTTAAAAGTGTATTATACAAATAGTCGTAGTGCTAGGAATAAGATGGACGATTTGAGATTAGTTGCAAGTGCAGGTAACATTGATGTATTTGCCATAACTGAGACGTGGTTCAATACGAAAAATAGGGACATGCCTGCTGAATGTCATATACAGGGTTTTAAATTGTTCCAAGTAGACAGAAGTTTCGGGAAGGGGGGTGGAGTGGCACTGTATGTCCGAGATCGTTTGAACTGTTGCATAAAAAAGGGAATAAAGTCTGAAATAACACATACAGAGTCTGTCTGGATAGAATTTTCAGAGGGGCATGAAAAATTGATTTTAGGTGTGATATACCGTCCCCCAAACTTAGATAGGGACCAAGGGAGACTACTATGGGAGGAAATTGTTAAGGCCACAATGCACGATAACGTAGTTATTCTGGGTGACTTCAACTTTAGTCAAATTGATTGGAATTTTTGACTGGGAATTTAGAATCTAACGACTTCTTAGAAGTAGTTCAAGATTGTTTTTGAAGCAGTTTGTGACAGAAGCTACAAGGGAAATAACCTGCTTGACTTAGTTCTGGCAAACAAGGAAACCCTTGTTAATAATTTAGAAATTACAGAGGAACTCGCGCAAGCGACCACAAATCAATTACCTTTGGCATTGAATGGAAGTTTCATAGTACGAATAACTCAGTAACGGTCCCAGATTTTCGCTTAGCAGATTACAATGGACTTAGAGAACACTTATCATCTGTGGACTGGGGTAATGAAGAGAGCTATCAATATGACAGTTTTCTGAACACTATACATGCTGCCCAAATAACATTTATCCCATATAAAGAAATTAGATCGAATAGAAATGACCCAAAATGGATGAATAATAGGCTCAAATATCTTTTAGGGCAGAAGAAAGGAATTTATAGGCGTATCAAAAGAGGTGAGGGTCATCTTATGAGTCAGTATATTGACATTAAGAGGGACGTTAAAAGGGAATAAGAAAAGCTAAACGGGACTACGAAATTAAAGTTGCTAGGGATTCGAAAACTAACCCAAAAGTTTTTTCCAGGTGTATAGAACAAAAGTTAGAGATAAGATAGGTCCCCTTAAAAATAATTATGGGTATCTAACTGACAAAGAGAATGAAATGTGCTCTATTTTTAATAATTATTTTCTCTCGGTTTTCACTCAGGAAGACACTAATAATATCCCAAGAATTAGGTATTTTAGTGGGCCTGAAGAAGATAAATTATGTAGTATCACAGTCACTAGCGAAATGGTTATCAAACAGATAGACCGTTTGAAGCAAAATAAATCGCCAGGCCCCGATGAGCTTTTTTTCAAGGGTTCTTAAGGAATGCAAAATAGAACTCTGTGAACCCTT